>CANXYC010818392.1:0-11612 GCA_948193065.1 Aleurites moluccanus
TTTGTTTGTATTGCTTAAGCTATATTAAGCTGATTTGTGTATGCATGCCATATAGTTTAATTAATGGGTTCTTCGTGGTATTGGTAGCATAAGCATCACCCGTACCCTAGGACCGTCATGGCTCCTAAGTTGGGCTGTGACACTTTTCCAATAGTTCTTCCAAAACTTCAAAGCTTTGATTTATCAACTTTTCTTGTTTTTTCTTTGAATCTAAAGATATATTTGTGTTTAGAATGATGGAATTAACAAGTTTGGATCAAGAAATGGAAGAAAACAACTTGCTTTGGTGTTGGACAATGGTGGCCGAAACTTGTAATGGAGGAAAGAGAAAGTTTGGTTGGTGATTTTGCTAAGGAAGATGGAGAGGTGTAAAATATCACTTTAAATATCAAGTTGGTTATCCTATGCATTGGTCTTATGGTAAAAATTGTGAAACCTAGCTTACTAACCATTCAATTCTTGATCTTTTCATCCAATGGTTTAATTTAGGTTAATCTAAAATGATACCATAGGCTTGCATACACCCAATAAGTCCATATTCCAAAGGAAAAGACTAAACTACCCTTAGTTCAAATGGAATCCCTATCTGAGCAGCTTTGCCCAGAATTATTTTCTACTAGCTTTAATCTTTTAACAATAATTCAAATGACATTTATACCACTATTTTCATATCTTGATATTCTCTTTTACCATCAAATATGATGTTAATTTCCATAAAAAGCTCAAGTGGTGTGAAATGACCATTTTGCCCCCAATTCACCAAAAATTCATTTTTACCCGATTACTTCCTAACAGTCTTTAAACCTCCTCTATTCATTCAAACACATCATATAACATGCATGCCAATCAAATTCAAGAAGAAACATATAAAAATTCATAACTTTCAAGTCAAATCAAAATTCCCCCTAGGTTACCCTTTGTGGTTCAGGTTATAGGTTTAACTGAGGTGTTATAATCAATAAACATAAGACTGATCAGGTCTTATGGCTAGGACCATTAACCCTTCCCAGCTAGGTTATCATTACACAATGTGCACATTGCCAACAATATGTACCTACTACCCTGTCGGAGAGGCAGCTCTGTCAAATCTCATTGGAATCAATAAGATCATGAAACAAGTCAATCAATATCAATAAACAATAATGATCTCATCAAATAACAGTAGCTCATGAATTTAATCAAACTATACTGCAATTAAGCAATGGATAAGCAATAGATGAAGCAATAAATAATATTATTATGAATAGCAATTAACCTTGGAATGAATCAAAAGTTGGACAATCAAAGTCAAGAAGTTGGCTCAATTAGCATGCCAATAACGCAGGCAACAATGGCATTCAAATGGTAGGCCTATGGATGAAATAATGGTAGGCATATAGCAAAATGAACTAGGCATTTCAACAAACACTTGGTGTGCAACATTGAATGGACAATTTGGCTAGGTTATGGTACAACATTGACATTGCCCATATAATCAACAAACAACTCACAATAAAGGTAATACAATAGGCAATAATTATCCAACAATATACATCAACAAATGAATCAAAATGGCTTAGGAATCCAAAGGAAAAATAAGCAAAATTCAAGGTGATGAATAGTGCTAGGTGGTTCGACCAAAATGGAGAAAATGGAGGATATTTACAATCAACATTTCAATGCTATAAATATGTTAAATGATGCATATTAAACTCACCTCACACTTCAAATAAGTTAGGAAAATTGATTTTCTGCCTTAAGTTTCAAAGGAGACAAAATTGGCAATCTTTCAAATCCTTGTGTTCTACACCAAATTAACCACAAATAATTCATCAACAAGTCTTCAATTAATATATTATAAGCTTAATTAACATTAACTAACATCAATTTAGGGTTACATATCATACAACTTCAATCTAGGGTTTGGAATTTGGGGAAAACTCATCAAATGTATCAATTGATGCAATTAAACACTAAACCCATCTAATTCATTATCTAATACACCTAAATCAACCATTAAACTAAAGAAATCAACTCCTTACCTTATGGTGATGTTCTACTCGAAATTCCTCTTCAACAATCCCCTGATTTTCTTTGTGATTTCTTAAAGAAAAATGATAGAGAAGATGAAATAAGGTTGGATTCTTATGTTTTCTTAAGTTTTTCTTTGGTTTTGCTTGGAAAATTTTGGAGGAAAAGAAGAAGATAGGTTCTGCCAAAGTTAGATGGAGGGGAGAAGATGACCAAAATATCTCTAAGTGTTGCTTATATAGGTAGGTTAAATGGTAAATTACATTTATGTCCTCAAACTATCTATTAATTAGACTTTGACCCCATCTTCTTCTGTAATCTATTCTGTTAATTCTGTTGAGAATTAGATTTAAAAGTGGAAACTAAAAATAGCTTCTTTTTATTTGTACTTCATTATAAAAATAATTTTAGAGCCATTTTAAAACTCAGACAGTTGGTTTCCACTATACCCCTAAAGTTTAACTTATTTACTATTTTGCCATTACTTAAATTTTCAGTGTTCCTTAATATTTTTCAACTCTTTATTTTCACCATAATTTCATATATAAATATATGATTCTTCATCCTCTGGTCTGAATCAGAAATTCATTTGTCAACCAAACTGCTATTTCCTCGGGCAGTATAATTAACACCGACATTTTTCGAGACAGTATCACAAATGCATTCCAATTGTGTTTCAAAAATTATTCTTAGTTATTTTAGTGTTCTCAGTCCAATAACTAATTATGTTACTATGTTCTTATGAGAATTTTCTAGGCTATTACATAAAGCATAAGCACGAGGCTTTTGAGAAATTCAAAGAGTTCAAATGAAAAGTTGGGAATCAAAAGGGAAAGATTATTAAAGCCCTTAAGTCGGAATGAGGTGGTAAGTGCTTAAGTATCAAGTTTAAAGCTTCCCTAAAGGAGCATGGCATTGTCTTATAGCTTAAGCCTCCTAGTACACCATAACTCAATGGTGTATCATAAAAGAAGAACCATAATTTGTTGGATATGGTTGTAACATCCCGAGTTCGAAGATATTATGGTTCTAGGGAATGAGTAAGCCTAAAGCTACTAAACACCCATAGAATCCATGCTTTTTTTACGTTCAATCCAACCTTAAATTCATCACAACATTTAATTCTTAACTTTCATAATTATTGTTATCAGTTCATAGTCATTATTATTCAATCAGTCAAATTTTCATATAACATTTCATAATTTGATCAATGACATTTACTTCATCATAGTGATTTTACTGTAAGGAATTAAAGGGCCTTTAGGCGCAGTGAAAAATAAAATTTTTAATTCCTTTAGAATTCTATGTAGATTAAAATCAATTCCTTATAAAAAAGGATTAAAAGTTTTACCTTTTCTTTGAATTTTGATTTGAATCACCTTATTATTTGATCTCCAAGATGGGTTGTAATAAACCACAATCTTTCCAAAACCCCTATGAAAAGCACCAAAGTATCCATGCAAAGATCAAAGAGGGAAAGAGAAGGACGAAACCTTTTGTGTGCTAGACTAGGATTTGGCCTTGGTGTTCTTTGTATGTAGGATAGACGAATTCTCCTTATTGTATTTAAAGGAATTTCGGCTACTGCTAGGTTAAGAGGAGTATACCCTATTGCATATTATGATCATATCATATTTATAGGTACCTTAGGTTAATTAGGTTTTAATCTAATAGCTTAGATTAAATCAATAAGGTTAATGACTATTATGCCATTAATGAAAAGTCAAAAACATTCCTTTGACTTTTGACTTATTAAGCCCATAGTCAACATAATCCAATAGGCACTATTTAATTAAATACATCTTATGTAAATAATTAAATTAGCTAATTAATTTCATAATATTAAATTATTTCAAAATGCCTTAATTAAATATATTAACTTAATCCTATTAAATTTATTATTTAATTAACTCTTTTACTTACTCTTTGAATTTCTTCAATGTGTGTGACATAATAGGTTTCCTAATTAAATGGCAACTTAAGTGATTAATTATTTCCTTAAATTAATTTAGAAAACTTTCAAGTGGATTTCTTATTTCCAAAATAGGAAAATTCTATAAAAGGTAATCCTTGTCCAATAAGGATTATATGAATTAAACTCTTTTAATTCATAATTAATGTCGCGTCCTGACGGTCCTAGGATGCGGGAGATGCTAGAGGTGACCGGCATCTGTAGAACCCAATATCATATACAATTAACAATTTCTATTAATTTATTAATCATTTACTTAATTATTATTCATTCTGACATTATGTAATTTATTTGCAATTTATATTGGAATTGGCTGTAATAATCATCATCTCACACCATAACATTAATTGTACTCCATAATATGCCATTCACACATATACATAATCTAACTATGTCATTATACAATGCCCATGGAGCAGTTAAAATATATACATACAAAATCAATGTTTTAAATAATTACACTGTCACTCAAGTAGCAGAAATCCACAAAGATATCAATAGGTGGGATTCTGCCTCCTACTCTGCACCTGGAAGGGGAAACAATGAAAATGAAAGGGTGAGTATATAAGATACTCAGTGAGTCTAATATGCATCGATCATAAACATGAACTGAAACATCAATAGAGGATAGGTAGATGAACTAATAATATCAGTCTGCTCATGAATATCAAAATACATAATCAAATTACATTAGATGACTGTAGAAGTAATAATCTAGTCAATGGAAAATATATCACATGGATGAGACAGATAAAAGGTCATGAAATGCATATAACATGTATCCATCATGTATCAATAAACATAAAACTGATCAGGTTTTATGGCTAGGACTATTAACCCTTCCCAGCTAGGGTATCATTATACAATGTGCACATTGCCGACAGCATGTACCCACTACACTGTCGGAGCGACAGCTCTGTCAAATCACATTTGAGCCATATTAGGTATATAACAAGTCAATAGATACCATTACACAACAATGGTATCACCAAGTATTAATAACTCAATATTAATTAAATCAAGCTGCAATTTAAACAATGTATTAGCAATAATAAGTATATATACAATAGCAATAGGTTCGGTAATTAACAATGGGATGGAACATAGGTTGGTCAGACATGATCAAAAGGTTGGCACAATTGGCATGCCAATGTTACTGGCGATGATGGCATTCAAATGGTAGGCTTATGGATGAAACAAGTGATAGGCCTATGACAATATGAACTAGACATTTCATCAAACACTTGGTGTGCAACAAAGGATGGACAAATTAGCTATGTTATGGTGCAACATTGACATTGGCCATACAATCAACAAATAGCTCACAATGTAGGCAACATATCAAACATCAATTTCCCAACATTAAACACAATTAAAAGGATCAAAATGGCATGGAGAATCAAAGGAAATACAAAGCAAAAATCAAGGCAATGAATAGTAAATGGGGTTCGGCCAAAATGGGTCAAACAAGGATAATTTTCAATCAATATTCTAAAACATTAGGCATGACATTTGATGCATATTAAACTTACCTAGCACACCAGACAAGCGACCAAAATTGATTTTTCACCAAGATCCTCAAAGTAGGCAAAAATGGCAATCTTCCTTAAAATGATTATGTACATCGAACCAACCACAAATAATCCACCCATTGGCTTCCAATTAACATATTCTAAGCTTAATTAACATAAACTAACACTAAATCAAAGATTCATCTCTTGCAACTTTGAATTAGGATTTCCAAATTAGGGAAAACTTATTAAATGTATCAATTGATGCAATTAAACATATTACCCATTCTATTTAACTTCTAAAACATATAAATCAACTACAAATCAAGAAAATCAATTCATTACCTTAAAGTGAAGAATGGGCTGAAATTCATAAATCAAGGATTCTTGAAATTCTTTGATTTTCCAAGTAATTCAAGGTTAGAAATCAATGAATTAAAGGTTTGAATCAAGTTTCTTTTGATTTTTTTCTTTTGATTTTTGCAAGAAATTTGGTGGGAGAGGATGAAGGGAAATTTTGGCCAAGCTTGGTGGAAGAAGAGAAATGGCTAAAATTTTCCTAAGGCATACTTATATACTAAGTTAGAATGGCAAATTATAAATAAGCTCTCAAACTATCCAATAATCATACTCTGACCCTAACTTCTTCTATAATTTATTCTTTTTATTCCGTTGAGATTTAGATTTCAAAGTAGGAATTCAAATAGCTTATTTTTATTTGCACTTTATTATAAAAATAGTTTCAGAGCCATTCTGAAACTCAGACAGTTGATTTTCCACTATACCCCTAAAGTTCCACATATTTACGATTTTGTCATTAATAACTTTTCAGTGTTCCTAAACATTTTTCACCTCTTTCTTTTCACCATAATTTCACATATAATTATATGATTATTTACCCCCTGGTCAAAATCAAAAATTCATTTGTTGATCGAACTGCTATTTTCTTGGCAGCATTATTAACACCGACATTTTTCGGGATAGTATCACAAATGCATTCTAACTGTATCTCAAAAATTATCTTTAGTTATTTCAAGATTCCTAGACCAATAACTGATTATATTATTATTCAATCATGGTTGCAATTCCTAGGGTATTATAATTAATTCTCCAATTAAACCTTTATAACCTAAGTAGATCATGAGCGGTAACTAGCCACACATCAAGACCCCCAAGTAATCAGAAAGTACTTATGGTAAATACGAAACCCTTACACATAACAATATTATGCTAGTAGTCCTTTCAATTACTTTTACCATGTTTGGTTTAATGTATGGATTTTGTGTTAACTCCACTAAGCTAGCTACACCACACTTAGCCTGAGCAGTAGTTCCTTGTTCCCGAGCCTCATTACTAAAACTGACTTCCATCTCTAAGTACAGTCTACTCTGGCTAGAGTTTTCCAATAATGATCTCTTACAAGAAGTCTTTGGTAAATTCCTCCTTCTAGTAGGAGTTATGAATTCCTTTATCGATTACTTAAATGTCTACGAGTGCCTCTAACTATACCCAATGTCCACCCTATAAGCAAACCCTTTAAGAGAGCAAGTAACGAAATCAAAGCATAGCCTATTCACTCTAGATCACTCTTAAGTATCTCAAGTTCAAGGACATTTGCATATTGCCATATTGAGATGTATCATTAACAAGATTTAGAATTCCATATGACAATCTCAGGGGATCACTCCAATGTACTTACTACTCCTAGTAAGCATCCACATGTTATACTTAGACATCTCTATATCTGCATCTTTATAAGATCAAATGATTTGATCAAATCAAATAGTATACACAAGTACTAGTCTTTACAAATCAATAATGTCCCATCTTATTGATTCTATGACTAGGGATATTTTAGGTAAAACATATTTGCGTATGATAAGCATCTCACTATCATGATCACATCATGAATGCCTTCATGCTATGTTTACACCATGGACTTTATTATGCTGTTATATAATTTTATTCTAAATATAAATAAATCACTAGTTAATAAAGAATATCTTTTATTAATATTATCTAAAATTATCATTACAATGATTATCATTATAACACCTACACTAACATTTACATAATTCAATTATGTGCAAAATTCTTATTACATGACAATTTAATTATAACATTTTAATCTAATCCTCAATGACTATGGAGCTTCTAAAGAAAACTTGTAATACTGTAGAAGAAAGGATTTTTACTTCATTACTAGAGGTTCCAATTCGAACAAAGAAAAGACCTTTGGAACCTTTACTAACTACTCCATCCATGAAAAAAAGAATAAAATACTAAAAGAATGAGTATACAACTCAATGAGTATTAAATATGTTATTATAAAATTCAAATAAAGCAGCATATAGTAAGGAAACAATAAGGCGACTTAAGTAAAACAATAATATTAAAGGAAAAACATAATCATCAATAGCATTAGAAACTTAAATAAAAATAATAAAATCACCATTGGTAACAATAACATTTGAAACAATAAAGAAACATACATCAAAATATTTGCATCTTCATCCTTTTTTCATTCTAATTAGCTCTTCTTCATTATTGATCATCCAATATTGACTCTCATTTACTCTATTTAACAGTCCATCACTGTCTCTACAGTCACTTACTCTTAAGCCTTTATTCTCCATACCAAAATTTTACTTAACTTTCATTACTTGACTAATCATTTTATCTTACTGAATTGATTAATTCTCATTAACTTAATTCATTTGTGTCTGTCTAAAATTTATCATACTTTCTATTTTGTCCCATTTACTTAATTCCTCAAATTTACTTATGTCTTATTTTTGCTTATATAACTGTTTTCACATAATTGTTTTTAGATTTTTGATTCTTGTAACTGTCTAATCATTACTTTCCAATACTCTGATTCACTAAAGTCTCATCAGTTTTTCTTGGGTGTTATGACCATAGACTTTATGGTTGGTTTACCTAGAACTTCATAGGGATATGACTCTATATAGGTCATAGTTAATCGATTGACTAAGACCGCTCACTTCCTAAAAGTCAAAACTAGCTACACAACTGCTTACTACGCCGAGTTGTATATTGACATGATAGTACGACTTTATGGCATACCTTTAAATATTATCTCAGATAGAGGGACATAATTTATTACACGGTTCTGGCAAAAGTTTTAAGAGGCACTACGTACTCAATTACACTTTAGCACAGCCTTTCATCCATAGACAGATGGGCAGTCAGAACATACAATTTAGACACTGGAAGATATGCTCCATTTAAAATGGATTCTAATCCATAAATACTAACAAAGAATACCATATAAGCATTTCCAAATCAAAAGAACTCAAATAGAAACAACTTACCAAAATTTCTTCAAAACTTTCTTTGAATTAAATTGTTGTTCTAAAGAGTTTTTCTATGGATTTCAAGGTTAGAAATGTGTTTAGGATGATGGAATTAGTTCATTTCTATCAAAAATTAGAAGAAAAGCATGAGGAAATGGAAAAGCAAGGTTGGCCGAAACCTTAAAGCAATAGCAATGGAGTTTGCTGCTGGTTTTTTAGCTAAGGAAGATGAACAATGGCTAAAGAGGTGGGAAATTACTTTAAATATGAATGGTGTAACCCAATGGTTTATGGTTTTGGTACTTTAGGTGAAAAATTGTCATCCAACCATCCATTTCCTTTACTTTTATGCCATTGGCTAATCCAAAGTCAACATAAATGGCTAACATATAGATTTCCCACACCAGATCATAAACCAAAAGGAAAAATCCAATAGATTGAGCTTATGATAGCTAATTTGCACCCGATTGATCCAACCGTCCATTTTTCCATCATTTGATCCAATGGTTGGATTTAATCAAGCCTAAACTATTATCATAAGATTATACACATTCTAGAATCCCACATTGTGTAGGAAAAGACCATAATGCCCTTAGTGCGCACCGAAGCACCTCAATTGAGCTGCTTACTGGGAATTATTTTCAACCGGGTTTATTTTTCTGTATAATTTTCAAATAAAGAAAATAATTCCATTTACATTCACTTTTATTCTTTCCTTTATTCAAATATAATGCTAAATCCATAAAAACTCGATGGGGCTGTAAAATGACCATTTTTCCCCCAGTTCACCAAAAATTCAAAATTTCCCGATTGTCCTAACTGACTTTAAACCACTTCTATGCCTAAAATTAGGTCATATAACATGAATAACTATCAATTTCATGCATATATACATCATATGAACATATTATAAAGAAAGAAAAAATTTCCCCCTAAGGGTCCCTATAGGGTTTAGGTTGAGGTGTTACATATTTCTAAGGCCGTACATTGCCTTGTTCTGAGGCTAGGACCATTGAGTTGGTTGGACTACTATTTGAGGTAGATGCTGCTACCTGGTTTACAAATCACATAGATGCAAACATTCACAGTGATGATCCGATGTCCTGGGAAGAATTTAAACAGAGGATGCTAGATGAGTTTCTTACAGAGGATCTGAAGGAGAGCAACATAGTTAAATTTGAGCAACTGAGATAGGATAACATGTCAGTGTTGGAGTATGCTAGAGAATTCATCCAGTTGAGCAAGTATGCCAGGGGAATTGCACCTACAGAGCATGATCTTATTAGGCGATTCAGGAGAGGCCTACATGCTACTTTGCATAACATCCTGCTGGCTATGGAGTTCACCTCTTTGAGTAAAGCTATTGACAAAGCTGCTCAGATGGAAGCCAAATATAAGGAAGAGAGAACTGGCAGAGAGAAAAAGAAGAGGGGTAGAGAGTATCAGAGGCCAGGGGAGGGAACATCTCAGTCTTTTTCATTCAGACTACCTCCCAGGCCAGTACAAACATTGCCACCTCCCTGTCAGAGGCAGGACTATAGTAGAGGTGTGAGTATGAGACCTCCTATTTCTGGTTACTCCAGAGGTCTAGTTAGACCTGTTCAGACATCATCTTCAGTAGTACCTATGTGTGCTCAGTGTCAGAGGAGACATTTTGGGGTATGTCATTTCAGATTAGGAGCATCCCTTAGATGTGGAGAGTATGGGCATTACTACAAGAAGTGCCCTATGCCTAAAGGTACTTAGTCTTCAGAGGCAGGATCTTCCTAGCCATCGGTGCAGATGGGCAGAGGAAACACTGGTAGGGGTAGACCAGCGGGAAAGAGTCCTACTATGGATCAGGCATTAGCTGGCAGAGGACAGGGTTGAGTCTTTGGAGTGACCCAGCAGCAGGCTCAGGGATCACATGAGACGATTGTAGGTATGATTTCTGTCCATAGCATAGTGGCTTATGTATTATTTGATTCGGGTGCAACCCATTCCCTTATATCCCCTGTTTTTGCTTTGAAATTGGGGTTAGGTAGAAAGTCTTTATGTGTACCCTTAGAAATAGCCACACCTATGGGAGATAAAGTCATAGTAGAGCATAAGTATGATATTAAGGATATGAAAATCTGTGATAGATCTTTATCTGCTGAGTTGATTGAGTTGCCTGTGTTAGAGTTTGATATTATCCTGGGTATGAATTGGTTGACGGATCATAGAGCTACTATTGATTATCCCTTAAAGAGGATAAAGTTTAAACTCGATAGGCAGGAAAAGTTCATTTTTCAAGGGGAAACAAACAGACATGTATCTGGGTTGATATCCACAGTACAGGCAGAGAGATTGTTGAGAAAGGGATGTATTGCTTATCTTGCTACAGTAGTTGATACTGCAGGGGTATCCAGAGAGTTACAGCAGATACCAGTGGTAAAGGAGTTTACAGATGTGTTTCCAGATGATCTTTCTGGACTGCCACCTGAGAGGGAGATTGAGTTTGAAATTGAAGTCTATCCTGGCACAGATCCCATATCCATCCCACCTTATAGGATGGCACCACCTGAGTTGAAGGAATTGAAGAAGCAGTTACAGGAACTGTGTGATATGAATTTCATCCGACTTAGTAGTTCACCTTGGGGAGCACCAGTGCTGTTTGTGAAGAAAAAGGATGGAACACTCAGAATGTGCATTGATTATAGGCAACTGAACAAAGTAACAGTGAAGAATAGATATCCTTTGCTTAGAATTGATGACCTGTTTGACCAGCTACAGGGGGCTAGCTATTTCTCAAAGATAGATTTGAGATCAGGTTATCATCAG
>CANXYC010818399.1:0-13656 GCA_948193065.1 Aleurites moluccanus
TTTTTACAAAATATTGGGGTTTGCAATGTATTATTTTGTAAATCGTACAATTTACAAAATATAAGTATTTTTACAAAATTTTACACTTTTTTACAAATTATTGAGGTTTGTAATATAATATTTTGTAAATCGTACAATTTACAAAATATAAGTAATTTTTACAAAATTTTGTACCTTTTTACAAATCATTGGGGTTTGTAATGTAATATTTTGTAAATCATACAATTTACAAAATATTACATCACAAAACTCAATATTTTGTAAAAAAATACAAAATTTTGTAAAAATACCTTATATTTGTAAGATTTATAAAATATAAGGTATTTTTACACAATTTTGTACTTTTTTACAAAATATTGCTATTTGTAGTATAATATTTTGTAAATTGTACGATTTACAAAATATAAGTCATTTTTATAAAATTTTACACTTTTTTATAAAATATTGAGATTTGTAGTATAAAATTTTGTAAATTGTACGATTTACAAAATATAAGTCATTTTTATAAAATTTTATATTTTTTTACAAAATATTAGGATTTGTAGTGTAAAATTTTGTAAATTATATGATTTACAAAATACAAGCCATTTTTATAAAATTTTATACTTTTTTACAAAATATTGGGATTTGTAGTGTAAAATTTTGTAAATTATACGATTTACAAAATATAAGCCATTTTTATAAAATTTTGTAATTTTTTACAAAATATTGGGATTTGTAGTGTAAAATTTTGTAAATTGTACGATTTACAAAATATAAATCATTTTTATAAAATTTTGTACTTTTTTACAAAATATTGGGATTTGTAGTGTAAAATTTTGTAAATTATACGATTTACAAAATATAAGCCATTTTTACAAAATTTTACACTTTTTTACGAAATATTAAGATTTGTAGTATAATATTTTGTAAATTGTATGATTTACAAAATATAAGTCATTTTTACAAAATTTTACACTTTTTTACAAAATATTAAGATTTATAGTGTAATATTTTGTAGATTGTATGATTTACAAAATATAAGATATTTTTATAAAATTTTATACTTTTTTACAAAATATTGCTATTTGTAGTATAATATTTTGTAAATTGTACGATTTACAAAATATAAGCCATTTTTACAAAATTTTACACTTTTTTATAAAATATTGGAATTTGTAGTGTAAAATTTTGTAAATATAAGTTATTTTTACAAAATTTTGCACTTTTTTACAAAATATTAGGATTTGTAGTGTAAAATTTTGTAAATTATATGATTTACAAAATACAAGCAATTTTTATAAAATTTTACATTTTTTTATAAAATATTGAGATTTGTAGTGTAAAATTTTGTAAATTATACGATTTACAAAATATAAGCAATTTTTACAAAATTTTGCACTTTTTAACAAAATATTGAGTTTTGTAGTGTAAAATTTTATAAATTGTACGATTTACAAAATATAAGGCATTTTTATAAATTTTTGTACTTTTTTATAAAATATTGGGATTTGTAGTGTAAAATTTTATAAATTATACGATTTACAAAATATAAGCCATTTTTACAAAATTTTACACTTTTTTACAAAATATTAAGATTTGTAGTGTAATATTTTATAAATTGTACGATTTATAAAATATAAGCCACTTTTATAAAATTTTACACTTTTTTACAAAATATTAGGATTTGTAATGTAATATTTTGTAAATTATACGATTTACAAAATATAAGCCACTTTTATAAAATTTTGCATTGTTTTTTACAAAATATTGAAATTTGTAGTGTAAAATTTTATAAATTGTACGATTTACAAAATATAAGCCATTTTTACAAAATATTGGATTTGTAATGTAAAATTTTATAAATTGTATTATTTATAAAATATAAATCATTTTCGCACTTTTTTACAAAATATTGAAATTTATAGTGTAAAATTTTGTAAATGAAAGACTTTACAAAAAATCATCTATTTTTACAAATTTTTTCACTTTTTTTTTTGTAAAATATTAGGTTTTGTAGTGTATTTTTTTATTAATGTAAAGATTTATAAAATATTACTAATTTAAAAAAAGAAAATTCACTTTTTTTACAAAATATTGGGTTTTGTGAATGAAAGGATTTACAAAATATTACTAGTCTTTACAAAATTTTTCACTTTTTTTTGCAAAATATATAGTTTTGTAGTATATTATTTTATTAATAAAATGATTTATAAAATATTATCAATTTTTACAAAAAATTTATTTTTTGCATAAATATTGAGATATGTAGTGTATTATTTTATAAATGAACCACTTTATAAAATGTCACTAATTTTTGTAAAAATTTTCACTTATTTTTAAATTATTGGGAATTTTAGTGTATTATTTTATAAATAATTTCATTTACAAAATATCACTCATTTTTATAATTTTTTTATTTTTTTACAAAATATTGAGATTTGTAGTTTATTATTTTGTAAATTGATGAATTTAAAAAATATCAGCAATTTGTTTAAAAATTTTACACTTTTTACAAAATACTTTTTTTAGTATATTATTTTGTAAATTAATTAATTTATAAAATATTAATTGTTTTGCATGTTAAAAAAAATGAGGTGTTAAGTGTCAAAAATAATTACCAGGTAACATGATGATTTCAAGAAAATACCTGGTAATTTTAAGATAGACAAAAATCAAATTTCCTGAAACAATCACCATGTGACCAGGTAATTTTCAAAAATCACCTGGTAAATTGTGGACATACAGTATTTTAAATTTCAAACATCACTTATATTTTCTCTCTCCCCAAAATATAACAATTTTTACAAAAAAATTTAACTTATTTATATTTACAAAATATTGAAATTTATAGGGTATTATTTTATAAATAAAGACATTTACAAAATATCACTTTTAAAAAAAAAATTCCACTTATTTTCCACTATTATAAAGGAGATTAATTAATTAATATAGTCAAGCCTCAAATTAATTAGATTTCAAGTTCATAATATTAGCTAGTTTAATGTAACAAGTTTTATAAAAATTTTCAATTTTTTTTGCAAAATATTGGGTTTTATAGTATATTATTTTGTGAATGAAAATATTTACAAAATATTACTATTTTTTACAAAAAAATTCACTTTTTTGCAAAATATTATATTTTGTAATATATTATTTTATTAATAAAAGGATTTATAAAATATTATCAATCTTTACAAAAATTTTCATTTTTTGCATAAATATTAGAATATGTACTGTATTATTTTGTAAATGAATCACTTTATAAAATGTCATTATTTTTTGTAAAATTTTTCACTTATTTATAAAATATTGGAGATTTTAGTATATTATTTTATAAATATCTTCATTTACAAAATATCACTCATTTTTATAATTTTATTTTTATTTTTTTACAAAATATTGGGGTTTGTAGTTTATTAATTTGTAAATTGATGAATTTAAAAAATATCAGTTATTTGTTTAAAAATTTTATATTTTTTTCAAAATAATTTATTTTTTTTAATGTATTATTTTGTAAATGAATCATTTTATAAAATATCATTAATTTTTGCAAAAATTTTCACTTATTTATAAAATATTGATTATTTTAGTGTATTATTTTGTAAATGATTTCATTTAAAAAATATCACTCATTTTTATAAAATTTTTTATTTTTTATAAAATATTGAGATTTGTAGTGTATTATTTTATAAATTGATAAATTTAAAAAGTATCAGTTATTTGTTTAAAAATTTTACCTTTTTTTACAAAATATTTTTTTAGTGTATTATTTTGTAAATTAATCAATTTACAAAATATTAACTATATTACAGGTTAAAAAAAAAAGTGTTAAGTAGTAGAAATAATCACCAGGTAATATGGTGATTTTCTGAATTTTAAAAATCTAGTGATTTTGAGATAGACAAAAACCGAATTTATAGAAATAATTACCGGGTGAGCAGGTGATTATTAAAAATCACCTGGTAATTTTTAAAAATCACCAGGTGATTTTGGTAGGAAAACAATAGTTTTAAAAAGGAAAATAAATTAACCGAATAATGAAAATAAAAATTACTATGATCAATTTAAAAATAATTATTTAAAACTCAAGGAAAGATTATTTGATTTTTTCTCACGTAACTATATAGCACACACCAATTTGTAATCCAAATACTGACATGACAATCAGAATTTTTTTAATAATAAAAAAAAAATTAAGTGGAACCTTTTCTCATAAACTTAGTATTTCTCTCTCCTAATAAGCATTTTGTAACCTTTGAAAATTCCCCCTTCCCATACTCCTTCCCATTGTCCCTGCAACAGGTTTTGAAATCCAAAATCCCATTGATATTTTTAACCTTCTAACTGCTATTTTTGGGCCAAATTGAAAATACATCGATCTCATTCCTTCTTGTTAGCAGATAAATTACAATCAAAATAACCAGTGGAAATGTGTTTATGAAGAATATGTGGTAATGGGGTAATGTGTGTGAGAAACTTGTGGTAATGATATAACCTGGTAACTTGGACATTGTTTGTGTGCAATCTGTTAGTGAAAATGTCTGTGTAAAGAATATATGGTACTGTGGTAATGTATACGTGATATAAGTTGTTAGTAGTGATTTATAGCATAGAGAAATATCCCCAACTCAAATACAAGTGATTAACTATTTCTACAGTTTGTATTATGTGTTTCTGTTTGTTTCTTGTTGTTGATTGTCTTAGCTTGTAAATTAAGTGGCAAAAATTCTTAAATATGTTATGTTCATTCTTCATATGTTATATGCAACCTGTCAGATGTCTGTCAAAATGTTGAATTCTGTGTATGAATTTTTAAAATATGATTTCTGATGCTATATAATCTTTTCTTTTCTTTTTTTTTTTTTAAAAAGTGGCGTCTTATTGGTTTGGCATTAGTTAAGTATCAAAATTAAGTTCCTTGTCATTATGCTGCCAATAAAGCTTTTTTAATCTCTTTTACTGTTAGTTTCAGACTTCAGAAAACCATCGAATTTACAAATGGAAAAGTTGGTATGAATAATCCTATTGTACGAAAAAAAAATAAAATGCACTGATGAAATATGACTGGTAATAGGGAGGTGCATTTTTTCCATACAAAAATCTGGCTCAGTTCCCCTTGATAGAATATTTGAGGGGAACAAGAGTAGAACAAAGTTGAGTCAGTAGACAGGCAAAGGCCATAGTTTTGTTTAGCTATGAACTTGCCAATTCTTGATGTTGCAGCGTCAGCAAATTGTCTTTCATTTATTATTCATTTAATAATTTTTTATTCGTGAAGTCTTCATGTAGTCTTGATTGGAGAAGCTTTATTATTCTTATTGGCATAACTAACACTATCCCAAATAATTTCCTTCAGTTCAGCCCCTGGACAATCTAGGGATTCTTTGTGAATAGCAAGGGACTATTATCCTGGTTGCTACCTTTTAGTTTTATATGATATGTTACATTGGTGAACACATCTCTTGATTTGACTTCCCTTTGATGATGGCATGATATGTGTTTTCTCCAGTATATTTGTGGGCTGCCCTGGTATAATATGTTAATAGCTTTGCTTAAACAAATATATATTTCTATACATATTTTACTCAAGGATATAGACTTGTTAATACAAACTTTTATATTTGAATTGAATAATGCCTCTTGTCAGATAAAAGTTGTCCAACTTTTGTAATAATATTTGCGCATAATATGTTATTTGAGATTCCTATTTTTTGGCACTGGAAGATTAAGCATCATTGGTTGTCTATTACATATATTCATTCTTCCTTTTGCATGCTTGGGTTTGTTCTTTTAATCCTCTAGTTTGCTTAATTCTTTTCTTTTTGCCTGAATATATATATATATATAGCAAATCATAGGTCATAAAAAAAAATGATGATATTGAAGAGATGATAGAATTGTGATAATGATATGATATGATAACTTTGAGATTGTTTGCGTGTAATCTATTTGCTTGAGATTGTTTTTAGGATTTCATTTTGGTTGATTTTGACTCTAGCATTTTATGAGTTTTTAGCTCTATTTTCACTTGTGTGCCACTAATAATGATTTCCTAGTATTAATTAAAGACATAATTTATGATTAAACTTTTTCTATATGAACAGATAATGGATTTACCAGACCACTACACTTTCATCTTCCATTATGATCAAGGGAGGGAATAATTGATCATATCTATCCGGACATCTACTCTTACATCAACTTTGTCCAAGACTGTTTTAGGTTGTTTTCTCATATAGCTACACATTTTATCGACATTTTTTGTGAAGTTGACTGTTTTGAGAAACAGATAAAAAAGCATTAGATAAAGCAGTCCAGACGTCAAAAGAGGTAGTGAGGCCAACAACATAAGAAAACACTTCCTCAGTCAAAGAAGAAAGAAGCCAATAATGTAACATTTGATCACAATGGAACCATGACTCATATTCAGGATTAGAAACTTCTTGTGAAGTCGTGGTAGAGGTGGGAATAGTTTTCGGTGGAGGAAGAGAAGTACCATCAATAAAAGAAGTGAGCTTTTGGTAATTGAGAAGAGGAATAAACTGAGTTTTCCATGCTAGATAATTGGGGTTCAGTTTAATAGCAAAAGTATGGTGAGCATTTGGTAAGGAATGAATTTGAGTAGGTGGTACAGTTGTGGTGGAGGTAGAATTTGATTGAGAAGTAGTAGAAGAAGAAGACATGACGATGGAGGAGCTGAGCAAATTGAACAGAAAAAGGGAAGGAAAAAAAAAAAAAGACTAACAATTCAGTGAAGTATACGAGTGCTCTGATACCATATTAGAGTTAATCTCTTGTGTATTTCATTGATTAAGTTAATGATACATTATTTTAGTTTTATACATCTGTTGTTCTATGTTCGATACTCTGTATTATAGATAAATACAAACACCTAAAGATAGAGATAACAAAGGAACAAACTTAACAAGATAATCATAATAATTGAATATATCCTTTAGCCTAACAAACATCAGTGTCAACAATGATGAAGATATTGCATTCATGTTTGAGATATTCAAATAAATAATAGAAGTTCATTTGCGGATATATGAGAGACATAAAGCTGTAAATGTGGATGATACACAAAGGGAGATCATGTTGATTTGTGATAATGCTCACCAAGACACAACTCTTGATGAGCAGCAAACAACATGAAACAGCGAAGCTATATATATATATATATATATATATAGTTATAGTTATATGATTAGTTGCTAGACTGATAACCCACAAATATGAACCGTGTGATGTGGAGAGAGTTTTCAAGTCTCAACCATTTTGTGGAATTTCTATTGTGAGTCAGTATCTAGAGATTGGTGGGCTATTTTTTGTGAGTAATATATATAGGGCCCACTTTCAAATCTTTTTCATGTCTTACTTTTTCAATATATATATATATATATATATATATCGAATACTTAGCTATTTATGTTTTTACTGCTTTAAAATTTCTGACATTGTTATAGCAAAATGTGTTAACAATGTACTTTATTATTTGAAAAATAACAAAAAAAATTAAGAAATAACATTTTTATAACAAAAATAAAATTCTTTCAAAAATATTTTTTCTAACAAGAAATTATAATTTTTATGAGAACTTTAAAAACACGTTTTCGGATTAAAAATACATATATATTTAAGTTAATATAAAATTTTTAGAAGTATTTGATTTGTATAATATATATACACCTATGTTCTTTTACTAATTTAGCTAGCATATCAATATTGCGTATTTTTTGAAGTAGTTTGATTTTTTTTTTTTATAAAAATAAAAGAAATGACTGCAGAGTATATGAGATACAAAGTATCATGATTCTTTAAAATTTTCGTGTTATTTTCATGCGTTCTGCTCTTTTTTTTACCCCTTCTATTGCAAATCCTGACTTTATCCCTTAGTAAGGGCCAAAGAAATGGGAATGTTAAATGTGAACCAGGAGTTATAAGACAACAAAATGAGATTCCAGTGAGTGGTGAATCCATAATTGGTGGAAAACAACCTATGGAAGATTTAAGGGAAGGTCCAATTAACTCTGCTCATCATGGGACTAAAGTAATAAGGCTGATGGAGGGAGACATTCTATATAGGACTTCAACTGCAAATATATTTGAGAAATTGATGGTCAGACTAGTTTAAGGGAAGATGTATGTAAACATGCCACAAGGGAAGAGACAATTAGGTTGGACAGGGCTAAGGCTATATTAGATGCTACTGTATGGGATTAATATTTTCTTGTTAATCTATTGGGATGGATTTACTGACCATCGATCTTGTGTGGCAGAAGAGTGAATAGAAGGCGGTTTTAAAATATTAAACATGGAAGATCAAACAAAGAAATTCCACAAGGATTGTACCAATTTTGATGGCCAAAATTCCTTATGCATGGAGAGCAAAAGAGAAGGTGAGAAGTTATCTTTTGTAGCGTAGAAAAAGCTGCTATATCTCAATCTTGTAGCACAATAAATATTGTGCTTCTAAATTGTCCATAAGTACCTTGCAATGAACTTGGAACTCTGCACACTAGCTTGTCTCTCTTGGCAAGCTCCAAAAAACTAAAGTAATCTGTTAGCTAAGGTGAAATATGGGTCTAGTTCTTTATGTTCTTGATGCAAATACCTTCACATGCAAGACTTAACTTTTCTTGCGAAGGTAATAGAAAAGAGAAGAAAAAGAAAAGTATATGAACTTTTATTATTTTTGCTCTTGGAACTTTCTCTAAGTCTTTCACAAGATCACATTTGTTCTTGAATACCTTGGGATGGCAACCACTTCACTCTCACATTGCCTTAAATATTGTCTTCCTCCACTAAGTCAAAATTAATGGGAGACAAGGCAAAAAAGGAAGAGGCATGGAGTCATTTAATTATCTTCCACTAATATGACAAGGCTTGCATGACTTGGATTAAGCTAAACCATTATGTAATTAGCCCCTAAGACAATATTAGGGCTTGATTAAATATTAGTTAATGATGATTGGCCTAGTGGAGAATCTCTTCATGTTCACTATGCTAACCCATCATTTGTTTCTTCTATGTTTTAGTGGGTTGGGTCCATCAATAGGAAAAATACATTAACCAAAACCATTAATCCATTTTTCATATCCAAGTGTGGGCACCCACACTAATAGAAGAAGCACGCAACGACATACAATTGCTAATTATACCATATAAATAATAAAGTTTTCAATTTAATTCTTTCCATTCATTGTGCGGATTAAAATCGACAAACTTAATTTCTACGGATTAAGCAATTGGTCATTCTAGGTACAGTGCAAATTTAATTACCTGCTTTCTCCAATTATTCCAATCTATTGATTAATACTTAAATCAATATTCGAGATAATTATGTCTGATAAACATAGCACTTACAATGTGTAATTTTCTAGGTTCATGTTCAATTAGCAACGAAAAGTGATATTATCTCAAACATCACGAGAAAATTTTCTCGATCAATTCTCATAAGTTATGATTAACACCCCAGCATTGAATACCATAGCTATCCAAATAAAAATGAATGTACAGACATGTCACGATCTGTTTTCGGATCGCGACGATCTTAAAGTGCAGGAGATGCCGAGACGACCAACACCCGTATAACCCATCAATCACTATAATACAATCATAATATCGCAGCGGAAACATATTTACCCATCATCAATCACATAACAATATATATAACCAATCACTTATATAACACTAATCATTCTGTCACTCTGCCATTCATTCTATAAATATTATAATCATATCATTAATACTCTTCAATATTTTCATACATACATGTTCATACTCTAACTATACCATACAAAACTCATAGAGCAGCTAGGATATGAACATTCAAAAATAATACATTGTTTAATATAATTACACTGCTATGAGACTACAGAATCTACAGATAGACAAAAGAGCTGGGATATCTGTCTCCTACTCTGCACCTGAGAGGTAAACAGTGAGAGGGTGAGTATATATGATACTCAGTGAATTTAAGATGCATCGACCAATAAAATGGATAATGGAACATCAATAAGCAATAAGCAGATGACATAGATGAATCAAACTGCCAAAATGTCTGTAATACAAAATCAAGTATAGAATATGACTGTAAGTAAGCAATCACATTCAAAAAGCACATATCACATGGACAAGATGGAAATGATAGATATAGAGTAATGAAACGTATAGAAATATGTCAAGCACAAATCACAATATATGTATATAAATATAACATAAGACGAATTAGGTCTTATGACTAGGACATCCCTTCCTAGTACAGGGTATCAATGCACAAGGCTGACAGCATGAACTCACTACCCTGTCAGAATGGGAGCTTTGTCAAATCACCTCAGAGTCAATAGAAGCGATAAACACATCAATAGATACCATTTCAAAACAAGAGCATCAGCAATATCAATAACTCATCAGAAATCAAGTGGATGAGCATAAAGTCAATAAGACATCAATAATAATCGATTAAACGATAACCAAAGGTCTAATGACCAAAAATAGGAACAAATATAATTTGGTCATTTGTGGCCGAAAAGTTGACGCAATTGGCATGTCATTGTCATTGGCGACGGTGGCATTCAAATGGTTGGCCTATGGATTTTTCGGCATGGTTTTGGTGCAATATTGACATTGCCCCAATTATCAACAAACATACACATGGAAAGCAATTTATAGGCAACAACCACAACTCAATAATCTTCATCAAGTATATCAAATTGGCATACAAAATCCATGGGAAAACAAGAACAATATTTAGGCAAATTTGCCCTAAAGTGGTTCGGCCACTTTAGGGTTTTCACTTAAGGATTCCAAATTTCATTATAATAATTTAGGCATATAATTTGATGCATAAAAGACTCATCTAGCACTCCAAATCACCAAGCAAAATTGATTTGCTATCCAAATCCTCAATTCCTCGATATAGGCCAAAATCAGCGATTTTCTCCAATCGAATTTTCTACAATAATACGAATATCAGTTAAACACCAATAAATATCCAATTAACTTATTCTATAGCCAATTTACACATCCTAACTCATATGCACAAAATCAAATCTTACAACTTCACTTTAGGGTTTGGAAATTGGGAAAAATTATTTAATGCATCAATTGGTGCAATTAAACCATTTACCCAATCCTACCAACACTTAATTAACCTAATTAAACCATAAAAACCAATAATTAAACAACTTACCCAAAAACGTCAAAATGGACGAAAATTCCAAAGGTGGAGTTCTTGATTTTTCTTGAATTTCTATGGTTGATTTTGATGGATTAAGGTTTGTATGGTTTTTGTTTTAAGATTTCAACACTTTTTCTTCACAAAATCAAAGAAATATTGAATTGGAAAAGAAGAATGGAAGTCACGGATGAAGCATGAAGAAATGGGCAAAAATTTTCTAAGTCTTGCTTATATAGTAAGACAAAATGGCAAATTTCTCTTTTAGTCCTCCAACTTTCTATAATTTGCTTTTGATCCTTTTTCGCTCGGTAATTTATTCTGACAATTTCGTAGGGAATTGGAATTCAAAATAAATGTTCAAATATCTTATTTTTATTAATATTAATTAATAAAAATAGTTTCAGAACCGTTTTGAAACTAAGACTGTCGAAGTTCCACTATACCCCCAAAGTTCCCTTTATATACGGTTTTGCCATTACTTACTTTATCAGTGTTTTTAAATATTTTTCTCATCTTTCTTTTTAATGTATTCACACATGAATATACATTATCATTTATCCTCAATACAAATTCAGAAATTCATCCGTCGACCGTAATGCCATTTTTGAGGCAGCGATATCGGTACCGACGATTTCAGAAAAATTTTCTCGTTTTCGCTCTAACTGAGTTTTTAAAATTATCATTAGCCATTTCAATAATTTTAATCCATATACTGAGAACTTATTTCACAAAAAAAAATGTTATGCATAAATATAGGGTATTACAAGGCAGGAGGTTCACATTCCACAAAATCAATATTCATAATTACCATGCATTCCAATCCTTTTGTCCTAAGATCCTGATGTTGGCTAGGATCATAAAGTCAAACCCTAATAGCTACACACTATGACTGCATCACGATTCAATTTTTGATGTCATTAAATACCTAACTAGAAAATCCATTTCCGGTAAATCTAGGTGATTGGCTAAGGATTTCATATCAAGAAGAATCTAATGGCATATGGTCTTAACCCCATTTACTCGGAGGAATAAATCTTTTCTTGTTCGATCATCTGCCTCACTATATAACTAGCTAAGATCACCACATGCCATATGTTGTGTGTGGCTAGGTCTAATATATAAGTAGTAAAAAATCTTAACCACTTATATATGAAATGATGCATTGCCTCAAGTCAAAGCACTATATGCACTATAATGATCTCAACAATGATTAACTGACTAATAGTAAAATCCTATGGCATGATCATCCAGAGTCACATTTCAATAGCTCATTAATAAGTATCAACATGTTTATCTTGATATTCAGTCAAGTGGTTTATGATTCACAACTTTTATACCACTATTAACCCGTTCAAACTAGGAAGCCAAATACATGTGATGGTCTTTTTGAAACTAGTATGTCCCAAGTAAAAGTTCAACGATCATGAACAATTTAAAGTACTTGTAATAGAATGAAATGTCACCTTATTCTTTATACTTGAGAATAGTTCATCTAACAAACACTTAAGAATAGTATTCTAAATTAAATAAAAAACCATCATAAATAAAGGATATATATTGCCATAGTGGGTATTCAATTACAAATAAATATATATACAAGTATGGCTCTCAGGGCATATAGGTTTAACATAATAATAATGATGATGCTAGTGTACCAGTTACTGCAAAGGTTAGCGAAAACTTAGGGAAGGGAAGTGGCAGTAGCAGAGGTGTGTTAAAGGGAAGGAGTAGTGGAAAAGAAGGAATAATAAGTAGTGAAAGGGAAGTGGAAGTGGGAGTGGCATTATCAGGTTAGAGGTTTAGGTATAGGAAATAGAAGAAATAGTGGCAGAGGTGTTGTCACGACCCAACCCGGGAGTCGCAACGGTCCTAGGGTACGGGTGTTGCACAGGCGACCAGTACCATGAAGAACCCATACTAACTAACTATATGATGGCATGCAATAATCATATACAGCTTAATTAACTTAAAAATGCTGAAGAAAATTCGACAGCATCTCCTCTATAATAGGAATATGCCCAAAAACAAATCAAACAAATAACACTTCTATTATAATCCACATTCAATCTCCAGCTAATGATCCCTTTGGATCTCCAACAACATCACAATATCAATATATACATATGAACATTCAAACATTTCCATATATATATAAACATTCAAAATATCATTAACAGGCGACAATATATATATGCAACCTTATAATTATATCTACATGCCAAAACCTATTATACATTACCATGGAATACTATTCTGTACATTATTTACATAGTCTTTAGAAGTTTGATATTTACATGCAAATCCAAAACTTCCAAGGCAGAAGAAGGTATGCCAATGGAAAGACACCCCTCACCGAAGACCTGAAAAATTTAAACACTAAGAGAATGAGTATAAAAATACTCAGTGAGTTCAAATGTATAAAGATGCAGTAAATGCTCATTAAAGATGGCAATGCCTATATATATATATATATATATATATATATATATATA
>CANXYC010818400.1:0-13420 GCA_948193065.1 Aleurites moluccanus
AAATCAACACTTCCACAGTACAAAGTTAAATCAACAGTCAATTGTATAATATCTTCTTCACAAAAACTCTTATCCACAGTAAGGCCATTAGTTTTAGGATTGAAAAATTTGCAAACAGCATATTGAAATGAAGATTTCTCATGGATTTTCTCTTTTTCAGTTGCACCGACTATAATCACAAAAAAAAATTCAGTCACAGCAGGAGAAGAAATTACTGTTGCTGTCATTGGATTTGTTGAATCCATCAAGGAAAATAATTGTTGTTGATTTTCCAGTTTGCCTAGCTCCCATTCATGCTTAAGTTGTTGAAACGATTTCTCCAACTTACCCAGTAGATTATCAAAAACCTCCAATCCGGTTTCATCCGAGATTTCCTCCCGTAAGTCTAACCATTACAGCTCCTTATAAAAAATGTTCATCAAAGCAAACAATTGACGCTCCTTGAAAGCAATTTTCTTTTCCAAATTAATGATTTGCTGAATGGAAAATTTGTGCTTGATTTTCGTAACCGATTCCTTGAATTCTTGAATTTGTATATCAAGAATTTGCAATCGTTCTTCCAATTCGTCTATGTAATACTCATCTACCATGATTTTTGAGTTTGTTTTTATGATATTTTTAGGTAAAGAATTTGGAAATTTTGAGAGAAATCAATTAATCGCAACTCAAATGTTGCTGTGACAGGAATAAAAAATACAGTAGAAAGGAATAGAAGAGCAAAGAAGAAGAGAGAAGAGGATTAGAAACGAAATAGAAGAGACTTAAAGAATGAAGAGATGAGAAAGAGGATTAGGGCAAGATGAAAGAGGATTAGGGCAAGATGAAAGAAATTAGAGAAATAAGAGGAAGAAGAAGAAGAAGGAAGAAGAATTGGAGAGAATTTGAAGAGAAGAAGAATGGCAGAAGCAATCCCTAGAATTGTTACTGCTCTGATACCAAGTTGTTATGAACCTTGATTCATAACCATGGTGATTAACAATCAAGAACTGAAGAATGATAGAATTGAATTGGGAATAGGAGAAGAATAGAGAAGAGAAATGAAAGAGAGAGAAGGATAGTGTAACAGAAGATAGAGATTAGCTTGTCAAATTATTCCCCTTTTTCATTCAGTTACAATAGTATATATATATCTACCGTTGCTAACAATTATAACTAACAATTAACCTCATTTATTTATTTAAACCCTTGGTCATAACATTTTCCTATGTAAAACTCCAATCTATATATGCAACAGTTATTCTAACTAAATTTTCATGTATGTCTATTACAAATTATAAATTCCTAAATACGATTATACAAGTACAAATATGAAGTTAAGTTTAGAAAAGAGAATTAATCATTATTTATGAGTATTTTATTTTTAGTTAAAGTTAATTATTATTTAATTTTTGAAATTTATTGAAATTAATAAGATAATTTTTATATTTTGAAAATTTTATTTTTAATTTTTATATTTTGATTTCTTCATATGAATTAGTTATTTTATTTAATTTTTATATAAATTTTATTAAAAAAATTTAAAAAAAAAAGAAAATAAATTTTTATACTTAAAATACCTTTTTTTTTTAAATTTTAAATTAAGAGCATTATCTTAAAATAAAACTTATAATTTATTTTTCTCACTCTCTATACATATAAACTCATAACTACAAAAAATTGGATTTAAAAAATTTATATTAAATAATCGAAAGTTTAAAAATTAATTATTATTTAGTCCTTAAAATTTATTAAAATTAACGAAATAATCACTACAAGTGAATGACATTTTAGCCGTTTAATAGATATTTCACTGTGAAAATAAATGAAATGACCAATTTATATGATAAAATTAAAAAATAAGAATAAAATAATAAATTTTACAAAATATAAAAATTATTTTATTAATTTTGATAAATTATGAAAAATTAAATAGTAATTAAATCATGAAGTTATTACGGTAAGTTTGAAGTTTGAATTTTAATTTATTTAATTAAAAAAAGGAAAAATAAAATAATAATGGCGAACGATAAACACAATAAATAGATATTAAGGTTCGTATTGGCATTTGGGCATTTGGCAGTCAAAATTATTGTCAAGGCCGTCACCGACCACGTTTTTGTAGATATCTACCGACCCTTCTTTATATGCTATTGACAACTTTAACATTTCAGCTCACATATCGTGGCATAAGAGAATATTCCCTCAACATTTTCATAGTAAAAATGTCGGATTAAAAAATATTTTAACCGTGTCAAAATATACGCCAGTTTACTTTTAAACACATATTAGAATTAGTTAATATTTTATAATTTTTTTGAAATACTCTTATTTCTTAATAATAATATATTTAATTTTATAATTTTATTCAATATATGTTTATAAATTATGCAGCTAATCAATACAACAAACAAATTTTTTTATAAAACTAATATTTAATAATGAAAAGTGATTTGAATGAATAAAAAAAACAATAAATTATTAATTTAGAACAGAGATAGTATAATAAGAATTCAAGATAAATGAATTTTAATTATAAAATTAATTTAAAATGATAAAATTTATATAATTATGATTTTTTGGCTTTCGGAAAAAAAATTTAACATTCAGTAAAATTCAAATGATGTCGATACTTATTATTTAATTATATTAAATTGTATAAAATTAAATTTATATGTGTGAAAATAGTTACATAATATATATATATATATATATATATATATATATATATAAAGAAAAGCAACTGATGAGTTGGAATTTCTCACCACTAGAACATATGGCAATGTAGATTGCTTGAAAACTAATATGAACAACCCTGTCACTCCAATTCTAGACATTGATTTTTTTTTTTTTAAGAAAAAATGGTTTAACTATCATGTTTTCATTTGATTAAATGTCAAATGACCTTGCAACTTGGTATCTTTAAAACAAATTACAAAGCAAATTATTTCAAATTTAAAATAATGAGAAGCATAACTTTAATTTTATATTTAAAGTATAAAATAAAACAAGGCAATTTGTGAAACTGTGTATATGTATAGAATAAGAAGAATAAAAGAAAAATAAAATAAAATTGGGCTGGTCTTCATTCTAAGGGTACTGCAAATAATATGTTGCAATACTCTAAACAATGGTAGAATCTTTATCATAGCCAGCAAACCAATACTTTACATAGCTTACGCGATCTTCTCATGATTTTACCAAGTTTCCGTGCAATAAAATTTGGAAGTAAGAATGCAGGGGGCCCAATTGGTGGTGGTGGTGAGTTTTCCCTTGTCTGTACAACTTCTGAAATGGAAGGAGAGGATGCTCCATTAAAACTACGGTTGCTACTGCTTCTTCTTAGATAGAAGCTTCTACTACCAATATCTCCAATCATCTCCGATTTATCTAAACCTATTAACAATAGCACAAATCGTTAGTATATACAGTGGAAACCATATCCATGATAATATTTATATGCTACTATTTACGAATTAAAGTTCAACAATAATGTTGCACTCATAAGTATAGAGTAGTAGTAGTGCATCTCTCGATTGTCTAATAAACTCAAATTCGAGCTTCCATCCCTCAGTGCTCAAAAGATAGTTTAACAATGAAGTTTAGCCTCAGAATTCTATGTTAGATCTTTAACATTATATCCAGATTATGTTACTAAACATTATACCCAGATTATATTTACTAGCTCAGCAGAGTATTACATTGACATTCTAATGACAGCAAATATTGTTCTGACATAAATATAAAAACAACCCTCAGGGAGCAATTTATAAGGACTTTCAAACACTTAATTGGAACTTTTCCTGCACTAAAAACATAGAGAATCCATGATTCCATGTGGTCAATTAACCAACTTCTTCTAAGTGCAGAACTTCTAAAACAGCCATCAAGGGCAAAAGTGCATTTATCTTTCAAATTTAGAATTTTCAATCTTACCTGTTCTAACAAGATCATCTAAAAAATCTGGCAATTTTTACTGAAACCGAAAAATGTTTTCTTCCCAGTTCTCAATCCAAAAACAACAGAGCAATTATATATAATAGTGCAATAACTAAAACAAGCATATCTACATTAATTTTAGCACCATTTGGCGGTTAATTGACAAGGAAAGGAACGATTAATAAAAA
The DNA here is from genome assembly GCA_948193065.1 of Aleurites moluccanus. Classification (NCBI taxonomy): domain Eukaryota; kingdom Viridiplantae; phylum Streptophyta; class Magnoliopsida; order Malpighiales; family Euphorbiaceae; genus Aleurites; species Aleurites moluccanus. The sequence goes on from CANXYC010818400.1 coordinate 4,104, forward strand.
AATATTCTTAAAACGCGAAATCATTTCAACCAACTTAAGAATTAGTTAGACGGCAAGTCCAAATCTTGACTTACTTTGAAGGCTGAAGTAGGAGTGATGCAATTCATATGAAGATGCTGCATCTTTATCAAGCTTAGGAGTCCTTCCTTCTTCACAGTACTTGTCTACAACAAGCTTAATTGTATCATCCACACTAGATCCTAATTTAACCATGGTCCTCATTGGCCCTGGACTTCCTTCAACTGTTACATTAACTACCACTTTTGCATCTTTCTTGTAACCCTGCACTCCAAATTTCCCACAACACTCAGTTGTACATTCATATCAAATCATTTTTTCCGTTGAAATTCTTGCTTGGATGAAAAGAAGATATCATTTATGGTTCAATCAATTGCACTAGAGAAATGTATGAATCATTAGCCAATATAACTGGAAAGAAATTAATAAAATAGGGATTTCTTTAATTTGATAAAAAAAATCACGAAATCAATGTGATTTTACACAATTTTCGAGTTCATTTGGTAAACACAGGAAAGAAACGATAAATCAAAGAAAATAGAAAACCAATAAAAAGTAGAAGACCCAATAATTGGATTGATCAAAATTTCAAAATTTCTCAATAAAAACAAAAGATCAAAATTCAAAACTCAAATCTCACCCAAAACTGATTTAACTTGTAAAATTTATGCAATTACCTCAAAGCTCTTAGGAGAAAAAGCCATTAAGGAAGGCGAAGAAGCAAAAACATCCATACAAGTCTCTGGCCGAGGGAGAAAACCATTTTCAACATCAGACCACAAATTCCTCTGTAGCTGGTCTTCACTTCCACTAACACTACCACCACCACCACTCCTCCATAGCCTTGGCTCGGATGAGCATCGCTTCAAAATCTTTATGGGTTTAGAGTGCTTAACAGATCGCCGAGGCGGTGGCGTTCTTCTGGTAGGCGAAGGCGATGGATGTGGTGGTCTGATCTTCCGGCTGCCGGAAGCAGTGAATCTTCGCCGGAGATTCCTCTCAGGCATGTATCTATATGATTGTATAAGAAACAGGAGTAAAAGCGTTAATGGGGATGTGAAGTTTTGAGGATATTAATAGGTTGTGTGTTGAGAGTGGAAGGTTGATTGATGGGTTTGAGTTTAGAAGAAGAAGAAGCAAAGAGGACGTTGGAAAAGTAGTTGGGGAAAACAATGCTTCGGACTCAATTTATTTTAACTGCTCATTGTCTTTACTTTGATTCCTTTGGGCCCATTTTGCACTTTAAATTAAGGGCCCCTCCCCTTCCATTGGTCACTTTTCTTTTCTTTTTATTTCTAACAAAAAATTTAAGTGGATTAATATTAAAAAATAAGTTTAATGTTTTCTTTAATTTAATAATATTAAAATTATATTTAATACGAAATATTTTAAATTCAGTTTACACTGAATATTAAATTTATAAAATAAAATTAATACTTATAAATATTATAATCTAATAATATTTAAAATTATTAAATATTTATTTAAATTATTTATCTTTTACAATTACAATAAAATAAATATTAGATAATTTAATTATTAATAATGGAGCATATCATTATTATAAAATAATAATAATAATAATAATAATGTAGCGTATCATAATCATCAGATTTCTTAAATTAACGTCAGTGATAAAATATAAATAAAAATTAATTTTATATTTATTATAATATAACAACACTTCATAGCTTAAAAAAAAAAAATACATCTATCATAATTTAAGGCTATATTTAGGATCACTCCTATCCATGAAATCATACTGCGATGTATTAAAATATGTAAAAGTGTCCAACTTACTTGGTACTAAAATAATTAAATAAATTACGTTATTATAAATAAAAGTGACGATCTGGTATACTCTTTCATTTCCTTTCCCTAGAGAGCATAACGTTTGTCATGAACCGCCCAATTTATGGGATCCGTCAATAATTTTTATTTTATTTTCATTATAAAGAAAGAAAGGGTTATTATTACATTATTTACAATCCATCAATATCATATGCTGCCTACCCTCGTGACCTTTCTTCTTTTTTATTTATTTTTACCTAATTTCAGTTGTTTTTAATTAACAAATAAAATTATATTATTAAAATATATTTATTTTTCTATTAATTAAATATTTTAAAAGATAAAACTTATACCATAAAGAAAAACTCATATAATTCTATTATTAATTATAAAAATAAAAAATATAATTGATATCAAACAAACACTAAATAAAATGATTTCATTTGAATAATTAGTCATTTGAAATGACTAAAAATTAAAAATTTAATATTATACATATGTTTTATATTTTTACATCTAAAATATAAATTTAGATTCATAATAGTTTCAAATAATTAATATTCTAAATGGATCCTAAAGTATTTTAAAAAACAAATACATTAAGTTAATAATGATTAATGAATAATTTCAAAAAATAAATAAATTAAGTCAATAACATAACGATTAACGAACTATGTTTCTTGAGATATTAACACGGCATTATATGTCAATTGTCAAAGCAGCAAGTAGGCCTCTTTTAGGATTAAAATCAGGAAAATTATGTAAAGAAATCGCTTTTAAGCTACTGATCATATGATTGTGATGTGAGCTTTTTTCACGACAGATTAAATATATATATATATATTTAAAGAAGGTTATCTTGATTCTTAATCACCAATAGCCTCACAACAGAAACTATCTTTTAAAAAATAAAACCTCAAACAAACAAAAAACAATGGGTGTCCTAATTATTCACATAAAGTTTACTTCTTATAGTTAACCTTTCGAGATACTCAAGGGACAAACTGCCTTAGAAATAAAATAAAAAGAAACCCAATTAACAAGCAGATGGAATTCATTGCAAGACAGTATAATTCTGGGAAACTGGCACTAGGCAGTGGCAATAAATAGAATTTAAAAGTCCTATCGAAGTTATAAAAGCCTTTATCGAGATCAAAGCAGAGCAAAAGAAAAAAAAAATGCTTTACTACATTTCTTTTTGGCATTGCTGTAAGTGCATGCAATGAACTAAGTATACATCTCCAACATGATTGAAGGAAGACCATCCATAATCAGAACAGGGGATTCACTTAAAAAATAATCTTCTTGCCCTGTACAAGAAACGATTTGATATGTTATCCACTCAATGCACCTTGCATATTCAAAGAATCAAGAATAAAGAAAACATTCATCTAAAATAATGCTGTTGTTCATGGACACTTAAAAGCTTAGACAAATTTCACAAACCTACAAATGTCGGAATGCTTTTGCCAAATGAAGTTTTTTCCACAAAAAATAAGAAGAGCCAGGACAATAACAGGAATGAAAATATTCATTTTCTGCTAAGCATTTTTATCCTTCAATCATGCATTACTGTGTCAATTTTAAACAAATTTCACAAGTAAAACCAGGTTGAAGTTCATAGATCTTGTATCCAAGCTCCTGGATAGAGCCTGATTGTCCAAATATGAAAGAATTAAAGTTGATTTTGTCCAACTACACCTCGGTGTCTTGTCTAATTTCTTCTTTTTCATTACCTTTCTCAGTTTCCTGGCATCATCCTACCTCCCAACTGAGGCATAAATGTTGGCTAATTTAATATCAAATTCCTAACTTTATATTCAGCTGATTTTTCTTAAATTTTAGCGGATTACGATTGTGGAGAGTACGTAAGGGTGAGGGTAAGTGTGTGACTGATCTCAAACTCTGGGGACCATGGTCTGCGTGTGTTCACTGGGGAAAAGCAAGGAATGTGCCTCCTCAGGACAAACACAGATAGGCTTATATTAATGATGCAAAATCAAGGATAATTGTGTTGATATGATACTCGAGTATATTTGTTAAAGGTGAGCTATCCATTTTCTCAAAGTAGTATCTTACTTTGATATAATGCAGAATTTATTCTACAATTGTGAATAATCCTACATCAGCAATGTTCATGGAAATAACAATTAGTTCACCATGCTTATAATTATCTTTGTCAGGAGGTAGTTCTAATGAAACAAAAGAACTAATTAAGCTGCACTTGGTCCATACAATTTTTCAATAAAAACAATCATTTGATTATTAAGCATTTTGTTATTTAATGATATCTTTTCCAAATGGATATAACCTTTGCCGGTTGCCATTATGCAATGTATAAACAGATCCTGTGTTGTGTTGTGTATAAGCAGATCAGATAGGATAATAAAATTTGAAAATTAGGAGACATGTATTCAGAATTTAAGGACATCTTTTCCAAAAATCTTGATAAACTCTCCGCTTTGCTAAATCAAAGGCGAAGGAGCTTATCTTTGTCTTCCTCCTTCTGGACAGAATGTCGGATGCTACGCCATCCACAGATTACTGAAAAACCGGAATTAACAGCAAGGCCAGCACATTACCTGAAGCTAGCATATGCCAAAAGAAAAGTGGGGGCAAAGTAAAAATGACGACAAAAACAGGATCACAAATATTTTAAGAATTCAATTAATGGAAAGCAATTAAAAAATCAGAAGTTAAATCAAATGTCAAACTTTTGCAGCTGGATAATCTTTTCGTTAACATATGTAGGTGTTTCTCATTTGTACTGGGCATTTGCTAGTCTTATAATGGGTTTTTCATTTTGCAGTTGCTGTGGCATGGGAAGGCAGGGAAGTCGCTGGTGATTGATCCATCTCTCAAATTCCTTGTCTTTCAATTTCTAGCTTCATATATTCAGCTAATTTTCTTAAGTTTTGGTGGATTATGATTGGGGAGAGTGTTGGTGAGGTTTATTAATTTTCTCAAATTCTTGTCTATTTTCTTTTCCTATGATCCATTTGGGCAGCCTTCAATTGAAATTAGAATTAAAATTGTATGGTTAAATTTCAGTTTTATCATGTGTAATTAAAATTAAAATTTTATTGATAATTATATGAAATTGTAATATAACTAAAAAAATATTTTCATAATTCTTAATCAATTTTTAAAAATTACAATTACACAATCTCTAATTCCACCACCACTATCATCGACACTATCATTATCGATGGCGTCACCACCATCATCACTGTCGTTAAATAACACCCTATCACCAATATCAATTTTTATAAAATTTTAATTCTATTTTTATTTCTTTATATGATATAAATATCAAAATTATAATTTTAAAGCAATTTTAATTTTAAAAAATTAAAATTGAAATTGAAAATTTTCAATTATACTATTTATACATATTCCAAAGGTTATTAATCGTTTTGGAATTATAAATAGTGAATGTAAACGGCATGTCGCTCATTAAACAGATCTGATTCTCCTTGTATTTTGAACATTGTGTCGTCTGCTTAGAAACGACCTGTTCCACTTTTCTGTTGTCGTTTACAAGAAAAATCTATGCGTCGTTTTGATTCAAATATAGAAACCAATATTGTTTCTCTTTGATTACATAATATATCTTTCTTTATTTTAGTAAGGACCATAAATAAAATAGTCTATTTGATACTGACTTTGAAGCTTGGAAATGGTCCATGAGAAAGAAAGAACCAGTTTATTTGAAAATATATTATTTAGACACTTTTTATATTTTTGTTTTAAATACTAATTTTTGTTAGATAATATAATATCATAATGGGTAGCTAGTGGTATATAATTAGTGAATAAATGATGTGAAGGAATGTAGTCTTAAGTTTCTAAATCCTTTGGACAAGTAGAAATTTAAATGGGGTTTTAAATGATATTTATTTATTAACGGGTGAAAAAAGTGGTCTTAATTTTTTATTTAAAATGAGTTACGGAACTCATAATATATTAAAAGAAAGTGATTTTTGATCCAAATAATATCCCTTTGACTAGTTTAGATGGTTCCATTTTTATTTTCAAAATTATCCGTTCAAGATCTCAACGGATCATTTTAAATTTCGGGCTATATTTTTATACAATAAAATTTATTGATTTTATTTTTCTTATTCAGTATTAGAGTTTTAAAGTGTATATAAACTTCATATTTAGTGTTTTAGAGGTAATTATTGTTTTAATAAAATTTCAGTCATTCTTAAAACTCTGTTTTATTCGAACGCTGCGTAAATAAATCTTAGAAATTAGGTTAATTACATACAAATAATTATATTAGTCTATACTTCTCATTTAAAATATTTAAGGCTTAATTGACTTATCATTGTCATTGATTCATAATTTTTTTATTCAAACAAAAAATAATATATAAATATTATCTCGGTAAAAATAAAATCCATTACACATTAAAAATTCATGGATCATTTCAAAAATATATACCTCATAATTTTTTTTTTCTATCCTAATAATTAAAAATTTCAAATGTTACTATAGGAATTAATAAGCTTCTAAGTCATCTCCAGACTCCAACATTAAAAGGTTTCATGTTTGAGTTTCAACCATAGCTAAATTTACAAATTAAGGAAGACAAATTAATTGAATCTGTGGGATGAATCAAATTAATGGATTTTATTGATGAATGGATTACGAAATTGGATAATGCTAAATTTATACTTCCAACCTCTTGCATATATATATATATACAAGAAAACCAAAGATAGAGTTAGGATTTGAAATGATGAAAAAATGGAGAAAGAAAAAACAAAAGGGGGTGTTAATGTGTTATATATATTGAAATTTATAAAAACCAATATATATATATATATTATTAATTTTAAGAATATTATTACACATTATTTTCTTGGTGGATGATAATAAAATTTGAAAAAGAGAATGCAAAGGGGTTTAATACATGTGCAATCAGCTAAAAAGGAATACCTTTTTTTTATGACTGTTTCAAGCCACTCTTATAGAAAGCATGGAAAGCAATGGTTGCCATATAGCCCCCATACCTCTTTGATGATGTATCCACTTAAAAAAAAATGAATATATATGCATGTATACTCACACTCTCTATTTGAATAATTATATCCACACTCATAATCATAATCAATGTGTCTCCCAAATCACGTTTCTGTGAGTGTTTTTTAGTTACATATAGCCAAATGTTAGCATTAATTTAATTATGTCAAATTATTGAATTAATTAATGTGTCTAGTTTAATCTCATTGTAATTAATGAAACAACTTGTGTGAGTTCACTTGATTATTGATTTTTAAGCACTTGTCATACTAGTCTTGGCATAAAAGAAATGTCAAATTAGCTACAATAATAAATATATTTAAAAAAAAAAAATTAATGTTAATAGAAGGAAAAATTCTAAAATGGTGAAATTATGTTCAGAAATATTAATCTATGAACTTTTTTTTTATATAAAAATAAAAGAAGTCAATTAATGCTCGCATTGAAATTTATGGCTAATTAATTAAAAATTATATACATACGAATTAAATGCCAAAGATTCAATTTTTTTTTTTATTACAAGCAACTTAAAAAGATAAGAAGGTTAATAATAATGAAAAATTATTAAATAAAATAAAAATATAATTTTTCTAATCATGTAAAAATGAATATATATACATAAATTTATTTTATTTTGTCTGATAATAATGGTGCTTATTTTTTTATAATTTTAAGATTTTTAATTTAAATTTTAAGAAAATAAATATAAAGCTTTTTTTAATCTATTTTCATAGTTTTTAGAATTTAATTAATAAGGAAACTAATATTTGGTATTTGAATTATCATGAAATATTTGATATATGAAAAATTATTTTAAAAACAATTGTCATCATTTAAAATTATACTGAAATACTGAATAAAATGCATGATGTATAATAGGATAACTAGGCATGATTACGGTTAAATTTGAAATCAAAATCGAATAAAATTTAAATTAATTTAAATTGAAATCGAATCGATTTAAATTAAAATTATTTTTAAATTAAAATCAAATTATTATTATAAGGTTGGATTTTGATTCTCATAATTATAAAATTGAATCAGAATCATCAGTTTGATTACGTTCAAACCAACAAAGTCAAAATTGATTATTTATTTTTATTTCATTAATTTTTTTCTTTTCTTTTTTATTTATTAAACCTAACTAACTATAAAAATAATTAATTTTTAAGAGTATTTAGGAAGAAAAAAAAGAAAATGCTTGTAAATACTAAATTCGTTTTATTATTTCTTTTATAATTTCTCAATTTTTATTAATTTCTCTCAAATTTAATCTCTTAATTAACCTCTAAAATTTTAATTAATTTATTTTTATTATCTTTTAATATCAATTTCTTAATTACCATCTAAATTATTAAGTTGTTTTTTTTTTAAAAAAATTATATATTTTTTAATTAATTTAATTCCAAACTATATTGAACCAGAACCAAAATTAAAACCAAAATTATTTTCAAAATTGTTCCGAAACTGGAGCTTTCTAAACCGAATTCAAACTACCTATTAAAATTTTGTTTCCGATTCACTAAATTTAGGAATCGGAACCGGGGGTTCTAAATCCGAAACCGACGGTTCCGGAACCTGGTCATGCCCAAGGACAAGCATTTGGAAAAAGATGGAATGTGGCAGTGGCAGTACAACCACACCAGTGTACATGCTAAATCATGAGCACACATCACATCATCAATCATGATCTTCACCACCAAAAATAGTCATTGATTGACCAAAGACTCAGAGCATACATATAGTGGGGCCAATGACTGCGTCAAAGTAGAGAAATATGATCATATATATGAGCGTCCTACTACAAGATTGATGTAAATCCCTTTTTAACTTTCTTTTTTTTTTAACTGATGAAAAGGATGAATATTAATTGAAGAAAGATGAAGAAGATGGCATGCCTAGCTCTATCTTTTCCACAGACATGATGTCACTCTAATTATCTGTATTGCAACTCATGAATGATGAATCTATTAGCAATGAATCCCTAATGGAATTAATCATGCACGCTCTCTCTTCTGTCAAATGCTTATTGGGCTCTATTTTTAACTCCACGAAAAGAAAGTTAAAAATAAAAGGTTAATTTTATTTTTTTCTGTTAAATAATTTAATATACCAAATTTTTTAAAATTTTTAAAAATGTATTAATTTTTTTTTAATAAATATCACAATATATTATTAAATTATTTTATCTAATTTTATTATTAGTTAATTCTTAATCAATCCTAAAATATAGTAAAAAAACATAAATAACCTTACCCTTTATTTTTCCTTTAAAATATTTATTTTCATATTTTTTGATAAATTTTAAAATAAAAAATAAATAAAAATATTTTTTAAAAAATATTTTTTATTTTTTATTTTAAAAAATAATTTAAGAAGAAATTAAATTATTTCTTCTTAAATTTTTTAATATAAATAAAAAATTCATTTTTATTACAGAAAAGTCTAGTAGCATATTATGACATTTATCAGGAAAG
>CANXYC010818558.1:0-29616 GCA_948193065.1 Aleurites moluccanus
TATATATATATTAGCTTTGGTTTGAGTTTATTATTCTAATTATATGTACTTTCTAACAACACTTATTGCATGATCGTCAAAATTCCTTTTAATTTTAATGAATTTTAAAATATTTTTTATTGATTTCGATACATCTAAATACTATAATAATTATATTTTATTCATATCATATCATCAGCTAATAAAAATCATAAACAATGACCTATAATTAGATTTAATGATCTTGTAGGTTTTGCTTAATCCCCATTTCTCAAATTACGCATTATTAGAATGTTATAGCTAGCTAGCTAGTATAATTAAGGATTGGTTGATTAAACTCAAGAGTACTAATTAAATAATTATATATATTATATTTGTGACCCATTCAAGACAAAATCTATTGGCTGGCAAAGACCCATACAGGACCACAAATACAATATGGTATGTGTGTGTGAAAGTTCAACAATTGTAGCCTGAATTTACTTGCTGAGAAGCAGCCAAATAAATACATATTTAATATGCGAGCTATCCCACCTCTTGGCAAACTCTTGCTGCCTAGCCAAAGCCAATAATGTATTTTGAAACTTTGAAGGCGGAAATGTAACATCGTCTTGAAATGAAATCCACTACGAAATTGTATACTTTTATTATGTAATAATAAGGTCTGGTCCGATTAATTCAAATTCAAATCGGGTGAAATTTTTAAAGGAATAAAATTATTTAATTTTTATATTTTTCGTTTATAATATTCGAATTGAAAATTTTATTTAAGAAAAACGAATTCTTTTAATTATCTTTATAACATAGACATAAAATTAGTGTCAAATTTATAAAATTATAAAGTCAAAAATTAGAATTATCAAAATCAAATTAACAATATATATATATATATATAACACAAAATTACTACTTCACAAAAATAGGAAGTGCTAAATGTAAACACTGTCTTATTATAAATTAAAGAAGTTATTTGATGTGAAAAGTGTTTGCTATGAGTTTTTGAATCGTCTGAATAAGTAAAAAAATAAATAAAGATTTAAGTAATTTTTTTTATCGGTAGACGAATAACAATTATTAACTTTTGATTCGAATAAGTTACGGAATCTATTATATATGGATTGATATTAATTTTCGAGCATTCTATATCAGGATATTAATTTTCGAGCATTCTATATCAGGATGAGTACGTTTTCGTTCCAATATCTTTCATTTAAGATTTTAATGAATCACTTTTAGTTTTGACTATTTTTAAATTTTTTTTTTTAATTTCTTTTATTGTGATTTTATTATATTTTTTTACTTTTTATAGTTTATAAATACTATATAATTTTTTTTAACTTCTTTTAGAAATATATTTTAATTAACAATAATTTCAAATTATTCTAAATTAGAGTTTTCTTACTCTTAAATATTTATACGCTGCGTCAATTAATTTTTCACATTATTTTAAATATAATAGTCATTTATTATATTTTTTTAATAAACTATTTATTATGCATATGCTGAAAATAACTAGTTTATTGTTGTTTCAAGACTCATCTTAATTAGAGCATAATTATAACGTATTTAGAAAATAATTTTTATTTATATTAGGTGTAGCCTTGTTTATACCAAACCATATGTTATTATCATATTAATTAAGGTACTGTTGATAACATATCATTTAACATTTAAAATTAAAATTTTTAAAATTTAATCATTTTATATTATTTGATGACACATATTTTAAAATTTTTAATAAAATCAAAACAATTTAAAATGGTAAGTTAAAAATTTTAACTTAAAATTTATACTAAATACAATAAATTATAAAATTTTAAATAATTTTATATTTTAAAAATTATATCATTTATATTATTCAATATTTAATGCTCAGTTTTACCAAACACTATTTAGGTGTGTATAATTAGTGCAGATAAGCAGTATTTTTCAATATAAATATCTTAAATAATTTATTTTTTTTAAAGAAAATAATTTTAGTTAACAGATTTTAGAAAGACCCATGATACAAGTACTGTCAATGTTTCGAAAATCATATCAAACCGATCGATTTAATTAGAAAAATAAGAAATTGATTGATTAGTCGAGCCGATCCATCTTCAATTACCTGTCTCTCAAAAATCACACTAAAATTCAGTAATTCGATCAATCCGGTCCAATTTTTTTAAATCGATCATTTTTAAAGGTACAAAATGACACCATTTTGGTATTATGAGCTGAAATTTCAGTCTCTCTTATTTTTTTTTAAATTATTATTATATTTATATATATATATATTTTTTATTTTATTTAATTATTTACTTTTTATTTATAAAAACTAAATTGAATTTAAAAATAATAAAATAAAAGAAACATTAAACTAATTAACATTAGCAGTTTAATTTATATTTTTCTATTATATATATAATATTAATTTAATTATTTTCAATTTAATTTCAATTTAACTAATTTAATTCGCACTTTAATCTTTTGTTTTCATCTATTTTTTGATAAATTCGTATTTGACCACATTCTTTGATAAGATCGAATCTGACCACATTGAGCACTATATAATTTATATCTTTCCTTGTCAGAGATATAAAGGACAAATCATGAATACCTAACCTGAGGAAGAAGAAAGTGTGTAGCTATATATAGGAAAGGTAATTTAGAGGTAATTGGTTAATTATGTACTCACATATATTGAAAATTGAAGCTTCGATAAATCACTGCCGTTTACTAAAAGTCACAAGACGTGTCAGAAATCTCTAATTGGTAGAAACTTGGAGTTTTGTATTCAGTTCACGGAGGACCATTCCATGTACACCACATACACAACAAAATTTTCTTTTGTTTTTGTTGTTGAGGCCAAGTCTCAAGAATCACTTGCAAGTTGTGTCCAATTGCAGTTGACAAGGCTAGCTAGCATTAGGGTTTCAACTTTCAAGTTTAATAGTTCTTCAAAGGAAGTCTTTGAACATGTAAAACTACCAAAATGTTTTGTTTGTTGATCTATACATTAATTGGTGGCTTCATCAGTACATATATATTTAAGTTTTTAATACCACTGTAGTATTATTTACTCAAACCTATATATGTAAGTTTTGAGTTTTGATATATCAAATAAAATTTTACAAGTTTTTTTCAAAATCATCATTAAATTTTATTCATTTACGTTGATTCGAGTGATAAAAAACTCTTTTTTTTTTTCAGAAAATGTCTCAAATTTGAATTTTATGTATAATAAAAATATACATAAAAAAAAATTTACTTTCCTTATAAGTCTCATTAGCTTGAACCTGTATTAATCAAAGCTAGTAATTATCAAATACTTAATGATTAAAAAGAATCAATGTGTTAATTATTTTGAGATATTTTGAATTTCATATAAATTTAAACAGATTGTAAGTTAAATTAAAATTAATGAATTTAGAGTGGATTTGAAAGTGGAATCAAAATTTGCCACTTCTACTAAAGTTAATTTAGACTAGTTAATAATGATTTTATAGAATGAGTTCATATATATGTCATATGTCACTAAATGAAATAATTAAGTAAATTTTGACTTTTTTGTGCTTTAATAATATCAATTAAATTATTGACTTCAAAAAAATAATAATATCAATTTTGAACTTGTTAAATTCATCCAACATTAATTCTTGTGTTAAATTTGTGAAATTTCTATTGAGTTTGAAATATCAACAACAAAAGATCATCACACCTTTTACTAAAAATATCAAAATTTTACCATTAAACTTTTAATGATCAGTAATACTGAAATTATTTCAAAAATAAAAAGATTTTTAATACAAATTTTAATTAGAACTAAATTTATATAATAAAATAAATAATTTTTCAAATAATATTGTATAAAAAGTCCATTTGATTTTAAAATTAAAAATTAAAAAAACCTCAAATATATAAATAAAATTAAAGAATACTAACATATGGTGCATTGTACCTTTGTTTTACAGTCATGGGAATTTATTATCTTTTATCCATATGAATATAAGGTAAGAGGGTGCACTGTATCAGAAGTATTAATTACATTTTGAACTCAGACCAGAAATATCAATTATAATTTCTGGTATGGTAGGTAATTGTTATTGATTAGTACACATGTCCAAAGCAAAACAAAACCTAAAATACCCAACAAATCTATGAAAATACAGTTTACCATTTCCTACTTAGACATGTCTCATTCATGATAATTATTGATATTTTACAAGCTTCTGAGTTATGAGCAAATATTGAATTTTCTCTAGCAATTAAAGACAAAAAAAATTGATGTGAGATACAATGAATTAATATATATATATATATATCAAATACAAAAAGAATCTTCTTTTCCTTGCATTTTCAGGGAATGTTTGTTTATGAATTATATATTTTGGTCTTTTGATAGCTTCAATTATGATTCCATACTCCTTTTTATTATTAATTATCATTATAATAATAATTATTATTATTATTCCTAAGCAAACATATATTTCTCATTTGTAAAGAAATTAAGTCCCTTTTTCAATACATTATTCTCTATAGGATATATATATGTTATTATTTTAATTTTATATTTATAAATAAATGTCTTCATGTCCATGCCAATTAATTCCTTCAATGATTGTTTTCTTATCCAACCTTTGCTTAATTTTTCTCAATAATTGTTGCTTATCTTAATTATATATATATATATATATATATACATATATATGCTTATCTTTGTTGTTTATCTTAATTATATATATAAGGTAGCGATATTCAATAATTTAAGAGTTAATGAAAATACCAAAAACTAAAAAGAGAGTGTCAATATATATATGTCACTTCAAGTGTATATTTTAATTAAAAATTAGATAAGAGAGAATTCAATGTATTTGATGATTGCTTTGTTTCAAAACTTTTTCCAAACCTAAATTAATCAAATTAATTTTAATAACCAAATTGAAATAAAATCTAAATAAATTAATTTTATGTAAATTTTTTTTTTTTTGGTTGTATAGACTTTAAAAAAATATAAAAACTGAATTAAGTGCAATATATATACAATATTAAAAATAAAGCTGAATTAAAATTTTCAAATAATGCAGTTGTTTAATTGAGTCAATTATTTGATTGAATAAATAGCATCCATTTATTACATGTAAAAATCGAATATGTAAAAAAAAATATTAAATTAAAAATATGTAAAATAATTAATATCCAAATAAAATATTAAAACTTTTTATAATAATTTCGATAAATATTTCAATAAAAAGTTAAATTGGACATAAATTTAATTTTGTAAGATAAAACATATCAATAAACAATAAATTAATATATCATCCTTACAAGATGTTTACAATTAATTCTATTAAAAAAATAGATGTAAAATTAAATAAATAATTTTAAAAAATATACATACAAGCACGTATATATATCGTAGTGCTATCTTTAAGTAATGATCAATTAAAATTGAGACACAAAAATTGAATATCATAATTATAATTCTTGGATAATTATAGACTTTTTTAATAATATAATTATATATAATAACAATCAATATCTAAAAATTATAATTTAGAATAATGAAAAGAAAAAAAATATTGAAGTTGTACCTTTATTAGTAAGATACATAATTAATCTAAATAATGAAAAATATATTAGACTTGAATTTAAATGAAAATAATTAATATGTTTTAAATTCTAAGTGATAATGTAAAGAATTTAATAGATGAATTCTTTTTAGGAAATTATAAAATAAATCTACATCCTATTTTCTTATGCAATAATAATAATCATAATAATAAATATTTTTATCTATCTAACATATATATATATATATATATATTAACTTTTGTAACTTAATTGATTGTCAAACCATATACAATTCTTTGTCTTTTTCATTTCTAATTTCAGTCCTCATTACAATTATTTTTTTCTCTCTTTGTATTTCTTGCACTCTACGATAGCTCTTGAGATCCATAATAAAGGCATAATGTTACTCTTTGAAATAAGTGAGAATATAATTTGGAATTTTAAATCTAATAAAATACATACATTAATGATATATAACAAACAAAGCTGAGGTTGTCAAACTTTAAAAGATTTATATTACTCATATCCAATTTGAGTAATATTTGATAGTTGTCAGTTCTGACATTATATTCAGCTTATAACATATAATTTTATAATATATATAATATCTCTGTTAAAAACTACTTATCGATAAACAAATATCAAATATCTTTTTAATAGATAAAAAAAATTAAGTATAATCGTTATTAATTTTTAAAAAATTAATAAATTCTTGATTGAGTAATAATGAAACAAGTCTGTGTGTGGTTTAGTGCTGTCTCATTCGAGGCATTATAAAAACCGGCACATATTCGAAATTCAACACAAGAGACCCCAAGAAAGTGGCTGAAAAAATGCCACGCTAATAGGCTGAATCCTGAAGCTAGCTTAGAAGAATCTCTCTGTATATTGTATATTAATTAAATACATATTAATTTAAGTAACAAATTTTTTTTTTAAATAAGATTTTTAGTTTAATTTTTTTAATAAAGAAAATAAATATTGAAGAGCATTATTTTCTTTCTGTTTCGAGTCTAAATTAATTAAGTTCAGTGAAATTTATCATATAAAAAAAAAATCTTCTCGACTCAAATCTAAATTAATCAATTTTAATATACTTGAATATTATATAATCATATAAAAAAATTATTTTAATTCGAATGTAAGTTAATCAAATTCAATAATCTTAAATATTACATTATCATAAATAATAAAAAAAGTTGATGTGAATTATTAGGTGCTTAATCAATATCCTTTTACTGTAGGTAGATGATATGATGATTAAGGTAAAAAACCTAAAATTACAATTATAATGTTTCTAAAATTAGAGGTAAAAGTGGTTAGGCAATTTGAAATTGGATTCCAATATTGTCTATTGCCGAAAGCTTAATTAGTATATAGAAATTTGATCAGCTAAATCTGAACTATAGATTGGTCCCAGTTGATCCCTCCAGTAGGGTTCAACACATGTCATCTCTAACTGAACTTGCTTCTTTTTGTCATACCTATAATGGTTTTTTTTTTACTAATAATAGAAAAATAAATTCAAAGAATAAGAGAAATTAAATAAATAAAATGTAAAATAAGTTAATATCATAATACATTTTTCACTCTTTTGTGCACAATTGTTTTCATAATTAATCAAATAAACCTACACTGATTTCTAATATAATTAGATATGTAGCTTTATAAGTTAATCACTCCATATTAATTAATTAACGATCCTATTTTAATTTTCCCTAAATAAATTTATAAAAATTTATAGACATCCAAATCTTATCCACATCATAAAGAAATTTTTGAATGAAGTCTTCATTTTCGGGATATTCTGAAAAAATTTATCCATTGATGCTTCTTATCCAAAATTTTGAAAAAAAAAAAATTAGATTTACCTTAATTTTTATCCAAAAGAAATTGAAGATTAAGAAGGAGATTTAAATATGTATTTATTACGAGATGTTGTATCCTCTTTCAATTAACCATCTAGAATTTCCAATTTTTTCTATTAATAAAAAAATATAATTGCTAATGATTAAGATATGTTCACGTATGATATGAACACTGGTTTCAAGATAAAAAATTTAACATCACATCAACTCCTAAAAAAAATATCTACATTTTTAGAACATATAAACTAGATCATAATTAGAGTTTTCATTTTCATTTATTTAATAACTTTTATTAATATTATTATTATTCAATTTTTCTAAAAAATGCTTTAAAAATACTTTTTAAGAATTAAAAATTTAAATAATATTAAATAAATAAATAAAAAGTAAAAATTTTGATTCATTACTAAAAATTGAAATAATATTTTTTTTCTCATTTAAATTTTTTTTATATTAATTTATTTATGTTTTTCTATCATAATTATTTTTTAATTATATTTTATTAAAAAAAAAATTTTAATAAGTGTTTTTAAAAAATTCATTAAAAAAATTATAGTCTCAAATTATGAATTTTATTACAAATAATCTATTCAGTTTCAAGATAAATGAAATTTTGGAAAGCAGAATATCCTAATCCACTCCATTAACTCTCCTAATAACAATAAATATATGAGTGTGATCTTAGGGATACACTGCCGATTGAGTGGGAGTTTGTTAGTCTTATCCTGGTTGTTAGCTATTTGTTTCTCCATATAAAAATAAATAAATAAACCTCAATAATGTTTTTTTTTTTTTTTTTTATTTCAAAATATTATTTTTCTTTTGGTAATTAACTAAATATTTAGAACTTAATTTTATTTTACTGCTACAAATAATTATTCCTATGTTTTCAAATTTTAACCCAACCCCAGGACTCTTTTTAGTTTTAATATATCATACGATACGCAGTGCCCATTCATATCAGTTAGCCCACAGTTAACAGACAGCAATCGAATTTCCAAAACAATAATCGGATAAGATCGAATTTCCAAACTCCCAATTTACTGCTAAGCGGTTATACTTCTTCTATATAGTCCCCTTTTGCGTCTTTCTTTCTCTTCTCATTACATTGATGTTTGCTGTTCTTCTTCTTTTTCTTCAGAAATTTTATTTCTTATCATCCGGGTTTCTCTTTTTAGTCATTTCTTTCAAGAATTTCTTGATTCTTGCTTTTTGTAGTAAAGTTTAAGCTTTATACGATAATGGATGTTCTGCATTTCTTGTTTGGGATTTTTGGTGGGTTCTTCTTCGTCGTCTTCTTCTTCATTTTCTTCTTCTTCTTCTTCTTCTTCCATTTATTGATTTCACGCTAATGGGTTCTCCCTGTTTTCTTATCTGTTACAGGAAATGCCACTGCTTTATTCCTCTTCTTGTCTCCAACGTAAAATCTCTGTTTTCTAGTTCTTGCTTTTCTTTTCAATTTCTTGATATTTAATTCTTCAAAATGTTCCCTCAAAAAATTCTTCAAAATGCCAATTTTTTATTAGATCATTAGCTAAACTTATGAATTAAAATTTGTTTACAGGATCACTTTCAAGAGGATCATAAGAAGCAAATCCACAGAGGAGTTCTCAGGTATCCCATATGTGATGACTCTGCTCAACTGTCTCCTTTCTGCCTGGTATGTTTCTCGCTGTTTCAACTACTTTTACCTTTTTACTCTCTCTTTCTACCCTCCAAAAGTCTGCTCATTTAAGCTCTTTTTTTAATTGTCTTTTCACTTTCTTGATAAGGATAATCTTGTAAACATGTCAATCTTTGAATTCAACTAGTCATATCGGCTTTTTCATGTTTAAATCATCATCAATGGTTTATAAACATAATTCTGTTCTGTTCTTGCTACTACTAAAAATTTTTTTTATACGAATCTTAATTTTTAATTTAATCATGCAAATTTCTTGGTTTAATCTCTATATATTAATTGTTATTTTTCAATTTGACTTGGATGTTCTTTTTAAAAATAATTGCTGATTTTAATGTTTAAATGATAGGTATGGTCTGCCATTCGTTTCCAAGAACAATCTTTTGGTATGGACCATTAATGGGACAGGAGCTGCACTTGAAATCATTTATGTGTTGATCTTCATTTTATATTCACCAAGGAAAAGGAAGGGTAAAATCCTTGGCCTCTTTACATTTGTGCTCGCCATTTTTGCTATTGTGGCCTTTGTCTCTCTGTTTGCCCTCCATGGAAATACCAGGAAGCTCTTTTGTGGCTTAGCTGCTACCATTTTCTCTATCATCATGTATGCCTCTCCTCTGTCCATCATTGTAAGTCAAAATCCTCTTATATTATGCTTTTTTAGTAGTTTTTAGATAGTGTTATTAGTAAAGTTACAAATTCTAATATTTAAATATTTTTATTTTAGTTTTTTATTATGATCGGATAAAATTGATGAAATTAATCTTGTACTGAGAGGGGTATATTATTATTATTGTGCTCTTGACTGAGAAGAATATGTTTTCTTTTCGAAATGTATAGTCTTAATTTAGGATTATGAGAAGATTAGTCTTAATTGAAATTCAACAAGTAGGGAAAAGGCCAACTTTCTTTTTTGGTAGTTTACTGTCAATAGGAATAAAGAAGAGGAGATTTCGATGTGGTAAAAGGATATATGATAATAAAACCTAACAAACCATTGTTGTTTTCTCCTATGAAATGGGAGATACAAATATGTATATATCATATGGTAGTTATTAATTCTGTTAATTGAGATATTTATGATTTTTTTATTTTTTATTTTTTGGCATTATATTTGCAGAGGTTGGTGATTAAAACCAAGAGTGTAGAATTCATGCCATTTTTCTTGTCACTATTTGTGTTCCTGTGTGGTACTTCCTGGTTCATCTATGGTCTACTTGGCAAAGATCTTTTTATATTTGTAAGTTTTTCTTTTCTCAGTTTTAGTTAATACCCATTTCTTACACACAAAAAAAAAAAAAGATAAAAACAACTAAAATTAATGCAGGTTCCAAATGGGTTTGGTTGTGGTCTAGGGGCAATTCAATTGATTCTATACATCATCTACAGAAATCACAAAGGTAATGATGCCAAGAAACCCACAGCTCAGTCACTGGAAATGGCTTCAGAGAAGCCTCAGCAGCAGCTAGAAAAGAAGCAAACCATGACAAATGGGTCACAAGACGAGCAAGTTTAAACACAATTTTAAGTCCATTATAATAACTTCCCGTGACATAAAAGTTTAAATGTCTCTCTCTGTCTTTAATTTTGGATTTTGCCACCAATGAAAATGCCAATTTAGGTGATGATTGTATAGAAACAAGAACAAGTAATAATATAATGGTGTGTAATGAATCTTGTGATGGGTATGAGAATTAAGAAATGAGACCACACCTCTCTCTATTTTGATGAATGAAATGTAAAAAAAAATGATCCAAAATTTGGCATGAAGGACGAGCGTTCATTGCTCTTTAAAATGTGTCATTTCAATGTGAATTTTGGTGAAAAGGAACTCATGCTTTTTGTTGGACAATGGATAATCATATATAGCCCGCAGTTAACTCTGCCATAATTCCCAAAAGCCAAAAAAAAAGAAAAATCTATTTTTTATAGACTGAAAATTTTCTTTCCAAAAATGGAATAGGCATGTGAAAAATTCATGTTTAACAATCAGATATATCAATTAAAAATTATTTTATAAAATTTATTTAAATTATAGAATGTCACAATGTATTAAAATATTATTAATTAATTTATAATCTAATATGGTGAATTAAGTTTATTAAAAAATTGTGTCTAAAAAATGACAGATAAAGTAAAAAATATTTTGTCGAAATAATTGAAAGGAAAAATAAAATCCTTTTTAAAAAATTTTAAAGAAGAAAAGAAGGATTTAAATATTCTCAATTCAAATTTTTATGTTTGAGCTGATTTCGGTTCAAATAAATATTTTTGTAACTAGAAATAATAAAAATTTAATTTTTATATATTCTCATGTTTGTATTTAGAATTTGACTAAAAAATTATTATTTTTCAAGAAATTATTTAGTGCGAGACAATGATGAAGATAAAAGCGAAGAAATGGCATAATTTTAAATGGTGGTTGCAGTTGTATGCAATAATAGCAAGATCGTTTTGATTACATCATAATGGTAACGGTCAATCACTAGAGAATTGTGCAGTAACATAATACTTTATAAATAAAAAGTAGTGTTATTAATATAGACATTATGTTTTAATCTAGGTAATATTAAGTTTTTTTATTTCATTTTTATTTTGTTTTATTTTATTTTATTTTTTATATATAGGGATAAGATATAATTTTGACTATTATGTTTAATTTTAGAAGCATATTGACTTTTAATATGATCATAACTTTATTAAAATCTACAATTCTAAATATTCTTACTGTTGATTTATATTCCGGAGTCCCACAAGAATTAAAAGTATTAGCAAATTATAATTTAATTCCTAAAATTTTATTTATTTATAAAAAATATTTTGTTTAAATTAATCATATAAAAAATAAAATAAATTAATAACTAAATAAAAATTAATTATTTTTTTATTTAAAAATAAAAAATTATTTTTAATTTAAAATTACTTTTTATTAAATTAAAATAATTAATTTTTATCTAACTATATTTTTCTAAAATTAAAATAAATAAAATTACTTTTTAATTATTTAATCTATTTTCTAATTTTATATATTTAGAAATTATTTTTATGTATTTAATTAAAAAAAATATTCAAGTAAAATTAAAATAATTAAAATATATATTTTTTTCTCATATATATATATATATATATATATATGAATGAGACACTTTTAGTTATTTTATTAAAAATTAATAGAAAAAAATAAATAAACGAATGACCAAGTTTATTGATGGGATTAAAATACAAAAACTAACTGCGCTTCTTTTTTTAAATACTCTCATTCCTAAATATCATCTCTTCTTTTATATATATATATATATATATTCTTACTTTTTTGTTTAATTAAAATTAGAATATTGAAAAATATATATGAATAATTTTATGTATAATATTCATACATTATATTTTTATTTATTTATTTTATATATTTTTTAATTTAAAATTAAAATAAATAATATTACTTTTATTTAATTAAAATAATTATTTTTATTTAATTAATTAATTAATTTTCTTATTTTTTGTATATTTGATTGAAAAATATTTTTGTATATTAAAATAAAATTATTTTATTTTGTTAAATATGCAAAAAAATAATTTTATTTAATCAAATATATAAAAAAATAAGAAAATAAATTACTTTTTATATAATAAATCAATAAATAAAATTGTTACACATAAAATTATTCGCATATATTTTTAAATATTCTAATTTTAATTATTAAATAAAAAGCAAGAAAATATATAAAAAAAAGAAACAAATTGACGATGTTTTGATTAAATATATAAAAATAAGAAAATAAATTAAAAAATTAAAAAAATTATTTATTTTAATTTTAGAAAAGTAAATAGTTAAATAAAAATTAATTATTTTATTTTAATAAAAAGTACTTTTAAATTAAAAATGATATTTATTTTAATTTTAATTAAATAAATAATTAATTTTTATTTAGTTATTAATTTATTTATTTTTTATATATTTAATTTAAAAAATACTTTTTTGTAAATAAATAAAATTTTAAGGACTAAATTATAATTTGTCAATTATTTTTTAATCCTTGTAGGGTCTAGGGACAGAAGTCAACGGTCAAAAGGGTCGGAATTATAGATTTTAATAACGTTAAAATCAAAATTGTATCTCGAAAAATATTAACAGCCAACGTGTTTATAAGGCTAAATATCAGACACAAAATTATACCTTATCCCTTACACATATGAAAATTTTAAAAAATAGAAATAGGTAAAAAAAGGAAATTTTGTTTAAATTTCTGACTTTTATGGAAATTTTGTCAAAAAAATATGTATATATATATATAAATAGTAAATATTTTCATAGAGAAAAGGAAATTTTTAATATTTTTAGAAAGTTTTTATTTGGTATTTGTTTATAAAGTTTTAATTTTTAATTTCAGTTTTATTTTATTTTTAGATATGTAATATTTTTGAAAAAATATTTTTAGATATGTTGTATTTTTGAAAAAAAAAATTAACAATAAAAATGAAATATTTTTTATTTTTTAAGTATTTTTGAAATCTCAAAAAAAAATCTCTTTTTTATAGACTGAAAATTTTAGAGGTGAAAATAAAATTTATTGAAATATACTAAATTTTTAATCTCTAACATTATTTTTTCAGGTATTTAATATTATAAGAAAGAAAAATTAAATTATTTGATAGAAGATACATCAACTTTCCTTTTTCAAAAATAAAATAATCGTATGAAAAAATTTTAGGTAAATTTAATTTATCATGTTAGATTATCAATTACTAATAATAATCAGATATGTTAAATAATATTCATCTCATAAAATTTATTCTAATTATATAATATGTATTGTAAGTAACATATTGATATAACATAACATCATTAATTAGTTTAAAATTTAACATGGTGATCTATATTTATTTAAGAATTAATTGTGTCCAAAAATTGAAAGACATAGCAAGAAATATTTTGTGGAAATAATTGAAAGGAAAAATATAAAGAGGGCCTTTCTAAATTTTGTATGGCAAAAAAAAGAAACTTGGAACTAAATTATTTGTGGTGGTAACCTTAGAACCTAATCTTGAAATAAATACCAGTGAATACTGAATTTTTTCTCTGAAAAAAACAGCAATAAATTTTGAAAGTGATATTATGTATAAACATCATTTATAATTTGCAGTATAAAGCATAAATAATTAAGCAAATTTGATGAGAAAAAATCTTTTTCATCTCTGTTAGAACTAATTTAACTATTGTATTGTATGTAGCTCTACAAGTTTGCTATATAATTAAGATGCCAATTTGTAAGTTCAATTTAAGCTTTTTAACTTTGTTTTATGGGACAAAGTTCATCCAATTGTCAATATCTAGCTTAGAATCCACATCCAAATTGACATATTAATTCTCAATTCATCTTATAATAATCGGGGCTTCATGTGATTTCGAAACCCAATTTTCCCAACGTTTAAGCCTAATCTTTTTCAACATGAAGAACACATGAAATGGGTCACATGCAAAAGCTTCATCCATTTCTTCAATGTTATCTGAAAAATCAAAATCGACTGGTCTATACTGCATCTCATATTGTCAATTGAGACCAAATTTGAGCTACAATATCATCTGGTAATTGACTAAACCGATGCTCTAGTTCAATTGATTCAGTAGCTTCACGTTTAGTCAGAAATTCACTAAGCTTGTAGTGGCAATAATAGTTATATATGTGTAGAGAATTTCATAGTTTGTGAAATTGGGAAGAAAATTCGAAGAGATGAGAATTAGAATCGCTTTAGAAGTTTGAATCTGGAAAGGATAAATTTAATCCAATTTAATTCTTGCAAAATGACTTTTTTTTAACAACAATCGTTGAATTATATATCACTTGAGGGTTTCTGAACATGAAAATTAAGAAGAAAAAAAACTGAATTAAATTCTTGAATTCTAAGATTTAATTTCCCAAAAAAATCTTTATTTTTGCTTATGAATATAACTACATAAAATAATACAATGACCCTTTAACTCTCATATTGAAGTGATATTTAAAATTTGAGTTCTGCTATTTCCAATTCAGTTAGAATTAAAAAAAAAAATGAAACATAACTATAATACCAAATTTTTTAGCAATATGGCAACTATATTTGGGTATGCACATGTTAACTATAATATATTTTTTTTTTTCATTTAATTATAGGTAGATGTATTTATAGGTTGGATCTGAATTTAGAAAATGTTATATTTTTCAAAAGTTTAACTTATACCCGACTTATAATTTTTCTCACAAATTGAGGTCTGCAATCCAACCCGCGAATAGATAATGTTATTAAAGTGATATTTGATCTATTTAAAAGCACATTAACTATCCTAATTGAAATTAGAGCATTGATAAATTTTTTTTTTTTTTTTAAATCTCATTTTCAGTCTTAAGAATCAAATTCTAGTTAATAAATAAAAAATAAATTTACATGCCAACTGAATCAACCATTAATTACACAAGTGAATCACCCTTCAATAGTATATTAACATATTGATTAAAAATACAAAATGTCAAAAAAAATTATTAATTAGGCTTTTTTGTATTTTTCTATATCCTTTGCCTGAATTTGGCATCTTGTTAATATTTTTCTCTGATTTATATAAATGAAGAATGTGATGAACGTAAACCCCCACAAATATATGATTATAACCTGACTAGGTCGCTAATTAATTAATTTTTTTTTTTAATTTTAAAAACAAAAGACAAAAACGATTATAGTGATTAGATAAATAGGACATGTTAAAAGCAGAAAATTAAAATAAAAAAAAAAAAAAATTAAAACATAGTCAATGTCTTTAGGCTTGGAAAATTATTCTAAGTTACTTTTGCAGTAACAATATTTTCATACATAAAACCAATTATTGATTGGTGTTTTAAATATTTGTTACCAATATATCTATTATTTTGCTTAATATAATTAAAGATATAAATACCCTCTTTAATCCAATATGAAACTTTCAGTAACAAGCCAAAAGATTAGTTTTGTTAAGGTAACAAGCAAAAAGTTTAGCAGCACTAATAAAGTCTTTTTTTATTTGGCATGCCATTAAACTACAACATGACCAGACCACTCAACAAGACTACTACTGTCATAGACACCTTAACATATTTCATTATATGATATTATCAAGCAGAGAGCTTCAGATCACTGCTGCTGCCACCTTCACCTCCTTTTGAGCTTCAACATCCTCATGGCCACTTCCCACACCCTGAAATAATTTTTACCAAATTTTATATTAGAATATATATATATATATATATATATATATATATAAACAAAATGGTTCAGATTATGGTTGAGTTATTCTGAACACAAATAGAAAGCATATACACGTGTGAGAACAATCACTTACAGCCATCTCAGCGTTCCTTTCCATGAATGCTTGCATGGAAACTGCTGCCTGCTGTAAATGAACATATATAAAAATCGACAGTGCATGGAAAAGAATAGCAGAAGCAAATTATATAATGATCATCTCTGAAAAGGTTTAGAGAAAAGAAAAGGATATCATAATTCATTCTTACCCTTGCTTGTTGGAGTTGGTCTTTTGTTAGAGTTTGGGGCTCGAAGCTTTCAA
Organism: Aleurites moluccanus; assembly: GCA_948193065.1. NCBI lineage: Eukaryota > Viridiplantae > Streptophyta > Magnoliopsida > Malpighiales > Euphorbiaceae > Aleurites > Aleurites moluccanus. The sequence goes on from CANXYC010818558.1 coordinate 16,652, forward strand.
GATCAACCTCCATGGATGGCGCCTTGGGATCGGGATTATTAGAAGGCTCCTGCTGCTTCTGTTGCATCTGCTGCTGCCTTTCCATTCTCTAGCTATAGAGTATAGAGAGAGCAAAGAAAGAAATGTGTGTTTTTAGTATAGATAATGTGTATAAATTTGTGTATATATGATGGTTAATAATGTAATAGAGAGAGAAAAAAGAGATTCCAGAGGAAGAAAACATGTACAAGGAATTAATGTGGCAAGCCATCGATTACAAGATTTGTACATTTGGCTTGCATTTTTTGTCTTTATTGTAACCGTTTCTTTTCTTTCTCTTTTTTGATCTAACAAATCATATATATTTATTAGTAATTAATTTGTAGTCAAACCATACCAAATATGGTATGTGAGGCGGTATATTAAGGATTATAAGTTATGTAAGGGTAAATTTTCTCTGCAACAAATGATACTTTTAATAGTAGGATCTATATTTTTGTAAAAAAAAAAAATTAATAGCAATATTGTAATACTATTTTATACATAAAATCTCCATAACAAAAGATTTTTAATAACAATTTTTTGAAATTAGAGGGAACTTTCATTAAACTAATTCAGAAAAAATTACATCAAATAAAAAAGAAAAAAATAGAAATCCATTTCATAAAATTTGATATAAAATAAATTTTTCTAACTAATAAACAAACAGTCATATTCGTAGATGTTTTAATAACTAAAAACAAAATTTTATTTAAATTTTGAACTAAATCTAAATAATCATTGATGACAAATTATATATTAGATAAATTCATATTTTTAATAATAATTATACTATCAATATTTGATAATGTTATCAACATGTTATTATAATAATTGATTATACCATAATTAACATATTATTATAAATATAAATTAAAAATTTTGATGTAGTGTACTACTAAAGAATTTACTCTAATATATATATATTGTGTATTCCTCGTTACTCTAATAACATATATATATATATATACTCGATAAATAATTTTATACGATCTCAATTTAAATTAATAAGTTAAATTAATATTTAATTAATTAATATCTATTTTAATTAATAAAATTTATAAATTTCAATGATATTAATTTATAGAAGTTTTACCTTAGTTCTAGATCTTTTATGTTTCTTTTCTTTTTCCAAACTTGGGTTTCGTTATTTTGGAAATGTAATTTATAGAGGTTTTACTGTACATGTAAGCCTTTGTTCTAGTTCTTGTATGTTTCCTTTTCTTTTCCAAACCTGGGTTTGTTATCTTGGAAATGTAATTAAGATATTTTCTTTGATAATTAATCAGTGTTTTACATCTTATTTGCAGTTCAAAGTCAAACATTACACTCTTGCTATTTGCGATTACCAATAAATCAAGAGAGCTAACTAATGTTTGAGAGAGAAACCACAAATTATAACTTCAAATGAACCATTAATTGTTCACAAGAAAGCATACAACATTAACATATATAGAAATTTAAAATTAAGTGCCTCCTAATAGACACCTAGAAGATGTTACACAGTGAAGCCTGCAATTCTCACCGAGTAGCCGGAAGTATTAATTACTATCGCAACCTTCATCAACATCTAGAGCAAGTTCCCGTTCCTTATTCTCAGCAATTTTAACAGGCATCAAGCCCTGCAACCATTAGTAATTATAGTTTAAAATTTAAATTAAGATCATAATCTTAAGTTGCCTAATTAGAAAACCATGATCCAAATATAAATAATGAAATAATCAATTTAATTACTTGAACTTGATGTGCGAAATATAGAGCGAGTGCCATAATAGTAAATTAATAGAATATTCTTGTACCTATTATTATAATGTTAATTAATATTGAAATATATGAATTAAGATAGCTAAGTGAAAATTAAATTTTATTAAATATGACAAAAAATTACTTGTCATCATTTTGATTTTTGTTTATGATGAATATTAATTAGTTGTTCCTAACATTCGATTTCGACAAAAAATGATATTCGATTTCAACATAATATGACAAAAATATTTATTTTGACATTGAATATTGATTCATATTACAGTTAATTAGTTAAAACAAGCTAAATTTATAATCAACAAGTAGATAGGTCAAAAAAAAATAGAGAATTATATATATCATGCTTTACAAATAGTTTCACTATAACAAATATGAAATTAATAATATTAATTGAACATCATTTGATATATGCTATTAATTTTATACATTAGGAGATTGTGCTGCTAATTTTATTATTAATATCGATTTTTTTTTTAATAACATGATCTATATATTACTTATAATAATGTATATAGAACAATAAAATGACAAATAAATAAACAAGATTATAATAAGAAGGATAAAGTTAATTAGAGATAAAAATCAAACAATGCACAGAAAAACAAATATAATATATACAGTATGGAACTATGGATAATCAATAGGTGAAGGATGTATGGAATGTATTGGAATCAAAATTCCGAAGCATTAAATTGATAAGAGAGCAAATAATTGTATATCAATTAATTTCCAATAGAAATAGTTAAATTGAGAATTTGAAATGTAGATATATAAAAAAATTTAAAAAAAGAAGAAGAAATGGCAGAGAACATAAAACTGTTTACCACAATCAATCAATACAGCCATTAGTTTTGTAGGTTCCAAATTTCCAATCAAAATGTAGATTTATGCTTTTTAATTCCAAATATATATATCAAACAAACTACTAAACATGTTTACGCGTATATTAAATAGTCCTATCTAATTAAATAATTTATAAGAGTAATATTTTAATTAATTACCTCAAGAAAGATTCTTAATGCTTCTTCTTCAGTATGCTTCTTAATCACTTCTAAGGCTGCCTCCTGCATGTAACCGAAATAGTCAATTAAACATATAAATAAAATTAATTCCATATATATACATAGATAGAATTAAAGTAGTAGACAAACCCTGGCTGCGTTCATATCAAAATCAAACAGAGTTTTAGGCTCAGTCTCTATTGAAAGTTGCCTCTCAAGTACAATTTTAGGTGCAGATTGTGAATTCTCCATTATTAAAGAATTAATCTTAAATTCTCTCTAAAAATTTATTATAATTAAGGGTTTCTTTAATTTGATAGTATTTTAATTGGAAATAAGAAGAAAATAAAAATGAAAAAGGGTGATAATCTGGTTAATATACAGAAGAAAGAAGAAGAAAAACTCATATACCCAGCTGCATGTGTACTTAAGAAAGAAATAAAAATGTGGCAGCCATAGTAGAGAATAACACAAGAAAATTAAACACACATGGCAATCAAAAGCCTAACCGTCGCTACAAAAAGCCAAACACCCCTTATTTGCAATTCCATTTTTCTCTCTTTTTCAATTATTCATAATTAATTTGATTATAGGGCGAGCACGTGTATTACATCAATTTACTTTATTTTTTTAATTGAGAGTTAATAATTATGTTATTTTATCGCTTCAATTTAATATATCATAAAAAAAATTATTATATAAATTTAATTTATCACGTCATATTATAAATTAATCAATAATAATAAATATATTATATAATAATTTTTAATAAAATAAATATTATATTTAAATTATAAAATATGATATAATTAATATTAATTTATAACATAATATAATAAATTAAATTACCTACAAATTTATTGCATATATAAAATATGTTTGTATTTTAAATTTTGACTCATATACGATATGAATCCTTGTGTGGTATTGATAATCAACCTAAATCTATCATTAAGTCTCTTGTGAAATAATCTTAGCCGTTTATTTTTACTGACTAGTTTAGTAAGTGGGACATTAAAAAATTTTAAAAAGACGTGACAGAATTTATTAGACTTTTTTCTATATTACTTTTTCTAAATATTTTTTTTTTTCCCCAAAACCCATTAAATATTTATGAATCGATTTCCGTACCGTCAAACTTAATTTTCTTCAATATTTGTATATACTTCATAAAATATGTCAATCAAATTTAATCGAATTGATTTATTATATTCAATATATATATATAATTAAAAATAAAAATTGAATATGAAATCATTGGACTGCTTAACCAATTTTTTATTTTATTTTTTATTTTTATTTTTTTATCAACCGTATGTGTAAAAGTATAAAATAGGACAATTAATATGAAATTAGTTGAATAAAATTTTCTTTTATGTTTTTATAGAAATAAGTTTCTATAAAAAAGAGTTATATATAATTAAAATCAAATCCAAACAAATTATTTGATAATTCAAAATTCTTAATAAAAGAAAGGATTTTTCAAAATTAACTTCCTTCATCACTAAATCTTGCAAAATGCTCTAAAATAAAATCATTTAATATGATTTTCAATTTGAATTATCTATAAGAAATCATTGGACAAATTATGTGATCAATGAAAATTTTTCTATAAATTCCAGCAAGTAAAGAAAATGGTCTCTAAGTCTTGTGATCGAGGTGATCTCAAAATCAAATAAATTATTTAATTCATGTAAAAATTACTTTCTTTTAAAACAGAAGAATAAATTTCTTCTAAAGAATCCTTTCCTAGAAAAAAGCATAAGCGCAGAAAAAAAATTTAATGACAATCCTCCAAAAAATCAAAAGGAAACAAATATTACATCTACGATAAAAAAAAAAAAAAAATGACATTGTGTAAAAGATTGTAAGAGTAAAAGGAATGAGAAAGTTCTAAATATAATTTCTCAGTTTTCAAGATATGATCCCAATGAAAATCTTGAATCAATTTTTTCAGATACTAATGAAAAAACTCGAGAAATAATTTTTGTAATTAATTATTCATAAGAGGTTTATTTTTCTTACTCTAAAATTGAGATAGATGATATATTTAATATCTCATCTTTTGGAATATCTCTTTATTTTGGCTCTATCACAGTCCTTGTTATTTAAATACAGTTGCTATCAGATAAGTATGTCAGGCCAACTAGACAAACTATAATAGCAACATTATTTGATACTGATGTTGCTTTTTCAATTTTAAATCCTGTCATACTTCCTTTTAAATATTGACAAACATATCACCATTTTTTTCAAGCAGCTAATGGAGAGAATTTCACTACTCATTTGCTCACTAAGAAGATTTATCTATAATTTTTTTCAAAAGTAGTCATTTCTCATAAAATGATTAATTTCAGTCTTTCTGATAGAGATGCTATTATCAGATGTGATATAATTCATTAGCTTTGAACCAAGCGTGTCTTTGTGGTTCATATCATTTTTTTTTTTTAAGTATTTTGACAGTTAATGAAAAAACTGATGATCTGAATTGCCCTGATTTGTAATAAAACATGATTATCATTAATGCAAGTCCAATAGCTTCGACCCTTTTTATATTAGACTTCCTAAATATAGAAGTTAGAGGTAGAAGTTAAACTAATTTAATCGATTAAATCGAATCAAATAAATTAAAATAAATTAAAATCGAGATAATTTATTTAGTTTGATTTGATTTAAAAATAGAATAAATTAAAATTTTGATTTGGTTTGTGATTGGAGTATTTTTTTCTTTGATTTTAAACCAAACCAAACCGAAATTATATATATATATTATTTTTTTATCATTATTATAATTAAATATATTTGATTTTATTTTATATATAATCATATATTTTTTTAACTTAATATTAATTTAAAATTTTAAAAAATATAATTCATAAAAATTAATTAAAAATAAATAAAAATAGTATAATTTTTGAAAAAAAATATAAATTTTAAATGTATTAATTAATAGAATTGAAAAGTGTTGGGTTGTAAAATATTAAACTATTTTTTAATTTTTTTATTAATGATATTTTATATGTATTTTTTTTAATTTATAAAAAAAATTAATTTGAAATCGATAAATTAAATATATTTAAATTTAAATTAAATATAATTTAAATTAATAATTTAATTATAATTATGATTTGATTTAATTTAAAAAAATATAAATTTAATTATTAATATAATTTGATAATAAACTTTTAAATCCATGAAATTAAATGGATGACAGCCTAATAAAAGCTTTATGTACCTCCCGGTTCGCATGTAAAGTAGCAGGTAATTTGCATCAATAATCAATCAATCATTTTAGCTTTTTTTATAATTTTTTTATTTTTATATATTAATTTTATGAGGTTTAATAATTTTTAAATATTTTAAAATGATTAAATTTATATTATAATTAAATAGAACTTATTAATTATTTATTTTCATAAATACGTCCTATATATGTTGTAACCAGAAAAAAAGTCAAATAAGCTATGTGCCGGACATGTCTTTTATATTTTTCATTTTAATAAATAATATATTCGCAGTTAAATTATATTTAATTGTCTAAAATAATAATAAGTTTACCTACCGAAGTAATAGATGATGTTTATTATATATTTAATTAAAAAACTTTATTTTTTTTTTAATTCTATAAGTATTTTTTAATGAGCTCATAATAGTCTAATTTTTTATTCATCTAATTTTTTTACATTTTATAATTTTAAAAATAAATAATTTTTATCCATATGATTATTACTCCTTTTATTTTTTTAAATATATTTTAAAATTTTAAATTGATTGTTGATTTAATATTTTATTATATTCATATTCTTTTAAAAAATATGTGTTATGAACGTCAAGAATTTATATTATTCTAAAAGTATAATCTTGAAAGTAAGTTTTTGAGATTAAATAGTCTAATTATATATAAAATTATTAAATATCTTATATTTAATTTACGTGAGATTTATTATCTTAACATTACAATCAAGTGATAATTAGATCATTCTAATTTTTTATTAAGTCTAGTGACGCTTGTATATTTATAATGAAAACAGGGTGACAATTGAAAATAACTCACCACGAGATGAATAAAAAAATAAATTTGAAAACTCATTACCGTGCGAAAGAGAAATTAAAATTTCAATTGAATTATGATAGAATATAAAGATATGAATATTTTTTTATTTTGATATTATGTTACGAATGTTGAGAAATTATATAATTTTAAAAATATTAATTTTAAAAATTAGTTATTGAAATTAATTAAAAAATTTAATTATATATAAATTTATTTAATATCTTATATTTAATTTTATATGAAATTTATTATCTTAACAATATATATATAAAAAAAAAGATGATATAATTTTGGGAATATTATATAAATATATTATTTTGACTTTTTTTTTTAATTTTATGGTTATTTTTTTAATTTTTACTGTTTTTTTAGTATATATGCAGTATATGTTTGATATATGTGCAGTATATGTTTGGTCTATATTTGATATATGTCGTATTTTAAAAAAAAAAATATTAGATATACAATATTTTTAAAAAAATATTTTTAGGTATGTAATATTTTTAAATAAAAAAATTCTCAATATTTTTTAGTTTTTTAGAATATTTGTGAAAAAATCCTTATTTAAGAGCTTTTCAATCATTTTCAAAGACAAAATCCTTGTAGGGCCAAGACCATCCTCATAAAAAAAAATTATTAATTTATAAAAAAAAAATTATTTTATCTATTTAAGTATAATTTTTTACATAAAATTAATTTTTGATTCATCTAAAATTAATTAAAAATATTATTAATCTATAAAAAAATTTATTTAATCAATTTAAACTTAACTTTTTAAATAAAATTAATTTTCAATTCACCTAGTATTAATTTATTAGCTTCATCCCTTAACAATTCTATGTTCCACTTATTTAATAGCAATATTATCTAACTATAATTAAATAGTTATTGTCCCACATTTCTTCTCTTCCTTTATTATGCACTATGGTACTAATTCAACTTTTTTTATTTAATATTTTAATTGCTTTTTAATAAAAGATTTTAAAACTACTTTGAATTTTAGCTAATTATTCATGGATGGTGTTCTTATTTTTTAATAACACATTAATAATAAAATATAAAATTTACAACTTACTCTTATATTAAAGATAAAATTATTTAGGAGTAGATATTAAAATAATTTTATTTATGAACCATGAAGAATCTCGTCCCTTAATTTTAAAGTGAAAATTAAACATAGTTCAAACCGCATACTGTAATTAGTGAAAAAAATTATAAATTAAACAGATTAAATTTTTAGAAAATTTTCGACCCATGAATAAATCTAATGAAAATAAATTTTTATAAAATAATAAATTAACGGTATATATTTTTTATTTTGAGGGAGTGGTATATTTTTTAAGAAGAAAAAAGTTTAGGGACAAATAATAATATTAATTTGTGGAAATTCTTTAACAATATACAATACATGCTAAGAGTTTTTAAAAAATATTGGGCGATTGCTCTGCCTCTTTGAAATTCGCTACAGTTTATAGGTTTAAGTTGGATGGACTAAATTTAACGAGTCTCCTTAGTAAAAAAAAAAAAAAATAGAATGACAATCAAATTAATCATATTTACTTGAAAATGTTAATATTTTTACTACTAAAATTATTCACAGATATATTGAAATCCATCTTTTATTTCTACATCTATCTCATTTCTAATTATTAATACTGTTTTTTTTAAGAGTATTTTTAAGATACTCGGTAAAAATTAAAAATTTAGATAATATTAAATAAATAAATAAATTTAAAAATAAAATAAATTAGTAAAAATTAAATATTATAATTTATCACTTTAAATGATAATAATTATAATAAAATACAACTCTATTAATATTTTTTTTCCTCAACCAACTCATTTTCTATATCTATTTATTTATATTTTTTTAATATAATAATTTTATAATTATATTTTATTTAAAATAACTGTTATTAAAGAGTGTTATTAAAAATACTGATTACAAAAACTGTTATTAATATTTAAACCCACTCAAATGGTTTAATTTTTTAATACACTAAATTAACACTTCATTTACAAATATTATTCTTCCCTTTCTTAGAAAAACCATCTACATAATTCTATTAAATATTATGACTGCAATTTTACGACTCGTGCTCAAATATAATTAATTTTAATTTATTTATAACAAGTCACATGTTGAATGTTTAACTTAAAAAAATTTGAAAGTAGTAGGCAAGGTAGTAAAACTTGTAGTAGACCTAATTAAATTTCTGACATCTGCTTGTTGTAAACAAACAACTCCTGGTAGTGGGTTGCTCTCGTTTTGGAGGATAGGAACTCTACAGTACTGGTAACTCTGGGTACCATAGTGCGACCCAAGCATTATGATTTCACTTTTCAGTATCCTTTTTCATGGAAGTGGACTTCAGCCTGCCCTATAAAGGCCACAACTTTGTTCCGTTGGTCTAGGCCCAGACAGCATAGTAAGAGGAGGAAATTATACCCAATATGGTGTTTTTTATTTTATTTATAAAATTACTATCGTTTTTTCTTTTTTCTTTTTTTCTTTTTATGACTTTTCATCTATTTTTTTTTTATTTATTTTACAATCTTTATTTCTCTTCCCATTCTCATTCATTTTCATCATTCTTCAAACTTTTCTCTCTGGCAACGTCACTATTAATATCAAAACTTTTATAATCCCTCAAAAAATCTTACCATCATCGGATAAAAAAACATACAAAACCTGATTTCACTTTAATTTTGAGTCTCATCCTTTTTATTCTTGAGTGAATACCCAATTTTGTCAATGTTGTTCTGGCGATTCATTCAGTTGCTTAGGTTTTTCTATTTTTGAGTCTGGATTTTTGGCCGATTTTGGATTTTTTTTTTATTCATCGTTTAACTATTCGTTAGATTTTGTTTATTGGGTTTGGTTTCAAAATTTTATTTATGTGGATTCGATGACTAGTCTAATTTCTATCTGAGAGGTTCAATTCCATCGATATATTCTTATTCAAGTTAAGAAGGAATCAAATGAAAGTACAGATAATGCATGCAAATTTAATCATCTTATTTGCTTCAGTAAGAACTGCATGTGTAATTAAACACAATAAATGTTAGATATATGTTAGTATATGTAGAGTATATGTTAGTACATGTCGGATATATGTCGGATATATTTCATAAATATGTTGAATATATTTTAGATATATGGTAGTATATGTCATGTATATGTTGAGTATATTTCATATATATGTGATATATGTTGAGTATATTTCGAGTACATGGAGTAAAAATGCAAATATTTTATGTTGGAGTACGTAAATTTGCAAAAATTTTATTTTGACTGTATCTTTGCAAATGAAACTTTTTTTTTTCAGTATTTTTGTAAAACTTCCTAGTAAGAGTCCCACACAAACTTTTTTTTTTTTAGATTTTTATTTTAATTTTTAATAATTAGAGAATGGTGGTTAAAGATTATCATGATATTTTAATAATTAAGATTATATTGTTGGAGTATAGAGTAATTGTCTCATCCTGGAATTCGAATTTCAGCAACTCCTTCCTTTTCAACTAAGTTCTGGGGTTGGGCAGGACAGGACCGGACCAAATCGGTTGGATATGTAGAATCTAAACGGATAAAAACATAATGGAATTCGAATTTTAGCAACTCCTTCCTTTTAAAAAATTATTTATGTATAAATATATTATATTAAGTCTTTCATCCAGCATTACAATTGAAGTTTAAATTTCAGTATGATAGGATTGAGGAACTCATTTACTTTGGGAGAACTCTTACCAGGAGTGTGTGAACATCCATATTGAGAGGGTCAAGAACCCTAATACTCTATCTGCGGTGATCGGATTTATTTTGGGAGAATTCTCAATTGGATCTATAATATACTTGTGGACTTATATTACACTTTAACACAAAATGTTAAGCAATGAGTTTATAAATTATTTTTATTTATATATTTTTCATTCTACTATTCATTTTTTTTAATAGGATATTTTACATATTTAAAATTCTAACACAATTGAAATCATATTTATTAAATAAAAATATTACCATTTATTGAATAAATTACTTTTTTTAGAGAAAATAAATTACTAATTTGGTAAGTGGATAAGAATTGTTAAAATGAATTATGTGGTATGATATATAATATTATTTCAACTCTAGTAATAAAAACACAATATATATATTAAAAAAAAAGGTTTTTATATAAAATCTAGAAAATACGGGTACAACTATATTATAACTCTTAATAAAAATAATGATAATATATCTATCTCTTTATAATATGTATGAATATACAAAAACAGGAAATATGATGATAAATAAAAACGTCTTTATTAATTTTATAAATTTTTTAAGTTAAAATCTATTATTATTATTATTGCATAGAAAATTTTATTATGACAAGATTTAGATTTGTTTTATAATTTCTTCTTTTTAAAAAAAAAAATACCTATATGTGTATGTGCGTGTAGAGAAGGTTAGTTTTTAATATTACGATGATTAATAAAATATTACGAGATATATTTTAAAATTTTTGTTGCAATTTTGTTTACATAAAAAAATAACAAATATAATTTCTTTGTATTTTTTTTTTATAATTTGCTTTTAATAATTAGTATTCTTGGAAAAATATAATTTTTTTTTAATAATTTGATATCAATAGGCTAATAATTTATAGTATTATGAAATCTTTGAAATTTAATATTTTTTATTTATTTTGACTTATTTTAAAAAATAGTGACAAATATAATTTTATTGTATCTTTTTTTAATATAATTTCAACGAAGAGTTTTCCTTAAAATATATATATATAACAATTTGACAATTTGCTACCGATTGGCTAAAACTATATACTATTATTAATGAATATATAAATACTTTTTATATTATTTTTTATTAAATAATATATATAATTTACTATAATATATATATATATATATATAAATTGAAAAAAAAAAAAAACCGACCACGTATTCCAGAAACTAGTAAATCATTAAATATGAAAGGAATAATAGTTCAATCGTTTTAAAAAATGAAAGTAACTCAAACATGTCAATATGAAAACAATACTTTCATCACGTGCTCCAAAGTAGTCGATGGCATTCTAATTAAAAGAAAACAACACAAAAATATTTCAGAATTTAATATTTCTTATGAAATCTTATATATTTCTTTTAATTTACTTTTGGTTGAATGATAATAATTATTAGATTTAAATAATAATAATAATACATTATATTAAATTCTTGTCACTAACAAAAGTTTCAAGTTGTAATTTAAATTATTAGTTATTTTAGTGATAATATAAAAAAAATCTTGTAATAAAAATTTAAAATTTTGTCACAATTTAACATAAATTGTTATAAATTATAATATGTAAATTTAAATGTTATATCTATTATGACAAATAGAGCTTTTTCTTAAAAATAACAAAAAAAAAAAAATTATCATTTTATAATAAAATCTATTATTATTACCGATTTATACCAATAGCGCATCTGATACCCGCGCTGTCTGACATAGCGCATCCAATACCTGCGTTGTCTGACTCAGCGCATCCAATACCTACGTTGTCTGACACAGCGCATTCAAGACCCGCGCTGTCTGACGCACTGAGCTAAATTTTAATTTTTTAAATTTTTTTTAAATTAATATTTTTTTAATTTTTTATTAAATTAATTTAAAAATACAGGTCTCTAATTTTTTAAAATGCTTCACATTTAATTAAAATATTCTAAATATTAATTTAAAATATTACGCAAAACAATATTAATAAAATAAAAATAACTTTTTAATATTTATAAGTTAATATTAAAAAGTTTAAACAACAATCAATCACAAAATAAAAAAAAAAATAATAATATAGAAAAAAAATAATAACTTACTGATTGTGCAGTTAAACGAAAAATATTTGGGGAGTTGAAAAATTAAAGAGTCTAAATCTAACAAAATATTATTATAAATAATTAATTTACAAATTAATAAAAAAAATAACACTAACAAATTTAATATTATTTATGTAAATTATTAATTTTAACTAAACTTTCTAAAATAAATAATTTAACAATAAAAATATAATATATCAAAAATATTTATTTTTAAAATTTAATTATTTAATTAAATAAATTTAATACTATCATGATTTTAATAAAAATAC
>CANXYC010818639.1:0-11441 GCA_948193065.1 Aleurites moluccanus
TATATCTCTATAGATATCTAGATATAGATATAAAATAAAATAGTATATAATATAATAATAATAATTAATTTTTTTAAAGGCAAAAAATATTAATAAAAAAATATCACGTAAGCTTCGCGGTCTGACGCAAATTTTATCAAAAATTAAAAATTTGTATATTGATTTGCCAAAAGTAAAACGTTTTATAAAATTTATAACTTTTGTGAAATTTTTTAGTTTTTTATAATTAACCCTTTATTATTTAACAATTACTTCATTAGTAATAATTTTTATATTAAAAAAATAAGAATTTAGTGTTATCATTATTAAATTAATAGTTAATATTTAGTAATTAATAATTATTATTTATTAGTTAATTTATTGTTACTTATTACTTAACACTTATAATTAATTATTACTAGTTAATTAGTTATTGCTTATTAATAAATATTTGTGATTAGTTAGTAATAAATAATAAATAATTAGTTATTATTTACTTATTATTTATTATTTAACACTTGCGAAATAATTTTAAATTTTTTATTTTAAATGTGGATAATACATTTTTAAAATTACTTAATAATATTGTAATTTTATTTTCTAAAAAATAATATCATAATTTTATTAAGCGCATTATTTGACTCAAGAACATTTCAAATATAATAAAAATAAATTTATTAATGTATTTAATAAAATTAATATAATTGCTACAAATTACAAAATGTATAAATAATATTTAAATTTTGAAAATATAAATAATAATATTTTTTAATATTTTTTTAAAATCAATATGAAATATGATTTGAATTATATAATGAAAAATAATATAAAATTTTAGTAGTAGTCTAGTAGACAATAAAATAATAAAAATTATAACAAAAAACTGAAAATTATATATAATTTATCCTAGATTTAATAAAAAATTAAATTAAAATATAAAATATAAATAACTTGAAATTAAATATAAAATTTTAATAAAAATATTTTAAAATTAATATAAATATATTTTAATATATAGATTTAATAAAATTCATCAAATCATCTGGTAATTAATTTAAATTTTAAATACCGAAAAGTCTTAAATTTTATTCTCAGTTTTAAGTCACATATGTATACACTAAATTTAATAAAATTTATAATTATATATAAAATTTAGTAGACAATATTCTAATATATTTTAGCATATAAACTTAGTAAAATTATTTAAATAGTTTGATAATTGATTAAAATTTTCAATATCAGAAATCTTGAATTTTATTTTTATTTTTATTGTATTTTAAATATATATTTGAAAGCATGTAAAATCAGATGGAGTATGAGTCCGTAAATAAATATTAAGTAGTTTTAATAATAAATATTATAAAATTGAATTTATTTTTAAAAAGAAATATTTAATAAAGTTAATTATTTTTATTAATTTATATCAAATCAAATTATAAATCAGATTATTGAGTTAGAATTATTTTTAGATAATATCTATTTAAAATAAGTTATTTAAACAAACAAATTCAATTCTAATCATCAAATCGAGTTAGGATTTGCTACCTCCACTTCTAAGCAACTACGTATAATTTACACACAGCATAATATGGCAGCCTATATGTAATGTAAGGATAAATTATTTAATATATCAATACAATATATTTTTATTTACATAGATATATGATTTACAATGACGAAGCAATTATATGATTCAGATGGATTAAGTTTATACATTTGAAAAAAAAATTATATTAATTTATAAAAAAAAAATTATTTAATCATTTAATTTTTTTATGTAAAATTAATTTTTGATAATTTTTTTTATATAATTTATTATAATTTAATTTTTTAAATAAAATTAATTTTTGACACATTTAATATTAATTTATTAATTTCATCTTGATGTTTTATCTCTATAAATTCAGATAGATTTTATATTTTTATGTGTATATATTTTAATACTCTGAATGCACCAAATAATTTTGGGAATTTGAGAAAAGAGATGATGGGCCGAACTGTTTTAGTTATAAAAATCGAAAGAAAATTAATTAAAAGAAAAGCGGTGGATTTTTAAAAGTACGGATGATAAGCACTCCCTCTTGTGGGACCCTTTGTGACGACCAAGATCACATGGGTACAGTCCTTTTTAAGGGCAATTCCTAGTGCCTTCTCAGTGCTCTTATCCCAACAGTACTCGATACTGATGTAACTTGTAATTTTCTTTATTATTTTTTTTAGATGATCAATCTTATTAATTTAGAAGGAAAAAAAAAAAAAAAAAATATATATATATATATATATATATAAAAATTACTATGTGATATTCCTTCTCATATAATAAAAGTTTTAATTTTTTTATATATTTTAATTTAATTTTTTTTTTTTTTTTTAATTATATTTTATTTTAACTTAATAATAATACCCTCATTATAAATATATTAAAAAATATAAAATATGAAAAATTTTAAAAATAAAAATTAAAATAATTAACAAATTAAAATAATAAAAAAATTTCCTTTATAAAATTCAACAAATAAATTAAGAAAATTAAGAAAAATAAAATTATAGAAGAATTTTCACTTATTCAAGTGAAATATTATTTTATTAAAAAAAAAGTCTATTTATATTACATAAACATCATGTCAATAATTTCTGACATATTTAATCACTCTTATAATAAGAAAAGAAACTGATTCATGATGATGTTGTTTGATCTTTTGAGTCTGTTGTCATAATCAAATCTTTTGAAGCCATCAAAACAGCCAAAAATTTATAAACTTGATATTGATGTATAATCCTATAGCCATTATTAAGGAATCTGCTTTCATTTATCCCCAAACAGCTTAATGTGGAATCAATGAGCTCTTGGGCTCCGTTTAATTTACATGTTCTTAACAGCTTTTAATTAATAATTATTATTAATAATAAATAGTTAATAACAGTTATTTAATAATTAATTTTTATAAATATTTAATAAAATTATTATTAATTATTAATTTTTAATATATTTAATAATTATTAAAATTAAAATTAAATATTAATATTTATTTTTTTATTTAAATATTATTTTTATAAATTAATTTATTTTTTTATTTAAATAAATAAATTTTTTTCGAAAAAACTCTGAATAATAATTTTTTAATTACCTAACAACTAATAATTACTATAAAAAATAAAATAAACAATTTTATATAACTCTTAAGAATCAAAAAATTAAAAATTACATAAATTTTTTTACCAAATACTCACTTAATCATTTAAATTATATTATTTAATAGCTAATAATAATAATAATAATAATAATAGATACCATGGAACATGCAAAGATTTTTTTAAATTATATTTTTTTATTTGTTTCTTCGATCATTAATATACAATTAATTTCCATAAAGTAACATGTTTAACAGATTTAATTGTTGGGTACAAATAAGTACTCCAATTATTGAACATGTACAGCTTTATTCTGTGTACTTTGAAAATGGAATCCTCAAACTGTTTTTTAATTTTATTTTTTTAATAGCTCAGGATTTAGACTAGAGAAGCTGAGCTTATATGCAACTGATCCTATAACTTATTTTCTTCTCAGATTATAGCCTTCAGGAGTGAATTCTGGATAATAAATATTAAGGCCCAAATTATGTGCAGATCTGCCCAGAGTAAGTGAAGTCCATGCATTTGGATCTGTAGAATTTAAATCTGCGAGTCCAACAGCTTCTGGATGGAAAAACTTATAAAATAAAATCTGAGAGTCCTCTTGAAGCTTATGACAAAAATCCTTAGGGAGAGAATCCCAAGGAGTTTCATCTTGGATGGCAGGCCAGATGTCAGGAGGAATGAACATGTTAAGAGCAGATAATTCCCTTTGAAACTCTCTAAATTCCTTCAGATAATTTTCCCATTCAGTAACCAAATCAAAAGGATTAAGGGAATATTCTTGAACAGAGAAAAAATGTTCATAACTGCCTGGAGGAAGAAATATCCCTTGTCTTTTGAAGATGAGGATAACCCTTCGATTAGTTTCAGTGGTGCTGAGATTTGAATGGGAGAGACTGAGAAATTTGAACGTATTGATCCACCATTGCAGAGGATAAAACCATTATAGAAAAATAATTTTATATTCATCCTGCTTGTCTAGATAGGGAATGTCTCTTCTATGACCAGACTGGTAAAATTCAAACCAAGTAAGAGTAGTATGAACATGAAACTGTATCCCAATAATATATTGTTCTAAAAGATAGAACAAGAAACAGAGAAACTCTTTAGAGAAAGTTTCATGGGGGTGAAATTTAAATAAAGTATTGAAGGAGTAATCTGGATGGATAGATAAAGGATCAAATGAATGTAGTCCCTGTGTTTGAATAGTGAGGGAGAGGTATTTGAACATGAGATCTTTGGCTCTTGATTTTATGGTTTTGTTGGCTATGAGGGTATGAATTTCTGGAGGCAAAGGAGAAGAGGGTCCTGATCTAGGGTTTATCATTGATATGACAGGTATGGGTTGAGTTGAAAGATGAAGAGGTCTGGAGAGGATGTATGGTAATATGTTGTTGTAACGCCTCAGCCTAATCTGGACCTAACCTTTAAAGAGACCCTTAGGGGGAAAATTTTTCTTTTCTTTTGAATGTGTTATTAATATGCATTTATGTTTGAAATTGATAATTATGCATGTTATTTGAATTAGTTTTAAGCATATAAGTAGTCTAGAGGCTGTTAGGACTTAATCGAGAAATTTTGAGTTTTTGGTGAACTGGGGGCAAAATGGTCATTTTTCGCCCGTCAGATTTTAATGGATTTAATATCATATTTAAAGGTAGAAAAGAATTTAAAGACTTGAAAATGACATTATTTAATTTATTTGAGTATTAGTTAGAGAAATAAACCCGGTTGAAAAATGTTTCCCGGCAAGTTGTGCAATTTCGGTGTTTCGGTTGCACTAAGGGTATTTTAGTCTTTTCCTTTATAATATGGAGTTATTGAGTGTGTGCAACCTAAAGGTATTAGTTTAGACTTTATATTGTCATTAACATTGTTATTAAGCATTTACTGCATCTTTATACATTTGAACTCACTGAGTATTTTTATACTCATTTTCCTAGTGTTTTAATTCTTTTTCAGGTCTTCGGTGAGGTGCGTCTTTCCATTGACATACCCTTCTTCTGCCTTGGAAGTTACTGATTTGCATGTAAATATCAAACTACTAAAGAATATGTAAATAATGTACAAAATAGTATTCCATGGTACTATATAATAAGTTTTAGCATGTAGATATAATTATAAGGTTGCATATATATAGTGTTGCCTGTTAATGATATTTTGAATGTTTATATATATATGGAAATGTTTGAATGTTCAGATGTATAAATTGATATTGTGATGTTGTTGGAGATCCAGAGGGATCATTAGCTGGAGATTGAATGTGGATTATAATAGAAGTGTTATTTGTTTGTTTTGTTTTTGGATATAGTCCTATTATAGAGGAGATGCTGCCGGATTTTCTTCAACATTTTTAAATTAATTAAGTTGTATATGATTGTTGCATGCCATATAGTTAGTTATAGTAGGTTATTCGTGGTACTGGTCGCCTGTGCAACACCCATACCCTAGGACCGTTGCGACTCCCGGGTTGGGTCGTGACAGTTGTTTTTCCCTTTGCTATGTTTAACATCAAAGGAATATGAAGATAACCATTCTGTCCATCTAAGCAATTGCTGATTGGGAATAGTCTTGGCTTTCAAAGCTAGAATTTTCGGGAAAGCAGTACAATCCATTTCTACCAGAAAATGATGGCCAATCAAGTGGAATTGGAATTTCTCAATTCTTCTTCTTACTGCTAGAACTTCTTTAAAAGTGGAATGATAGTGTTTTTCAGATGGTTTGAAAGTTTCACTTTTATACCCGCAAATATTCTTTTGCCCTATTTTTCTTCTAGTAAAACAGCTGCCTAAAAAGAATCGCTGGCATTTGTTTGTAGAATTCTTCTGCCATCAAAGGAGGGAATCTGAAGAGGAGGAAATTGTTGAGCCTTTTCTTTTATAACTCGAACTGCAGTGGTTTGAGGAGAAGACTATGGTGGAAGAGATTTCTTTAACATTTCTTGGAGAGAACGGATGATTGATGCTAATATAGGAATAAAAGAACTCATGTAATTGACAATGCCAAGGAATTGTTGGACTTCAGTTTTTGAGAAGTCTGTGTCACGAAATTTCAGGAGTTGTTCACCAATATGGGGCTGCAAGACATATTTTCCACTGTCAATCTTCATCCCTAAAAAGTCTATCTGAGAAACAGTAAGAATTATTTTTTTGGGAGAAAGCATCACTCCATAGAATTTAACAATATCATTTAATATTTTTAGCTTTATATAGAAAGTAACTTCCGTTATTCATTCTTCACCTCACCTTTATTATTTTGACAATTAACAACTGTTATTCAAAGATTCACAATCATTACTTATTACTTTTAAGTAAGTACGTACAATATCAAAATGTCATTTTTAGGTTATGTAAGTGTGAAATATGTCATTTTCGCGTTAAAACAATCATAATTTTTAATTTAAAATTAAACATTATTAAAAAGATAAGTCTACGTTTAAAAACTTAGAGATTAGCCATGATTTAAGTTCTCAAACTCGCATTCTTAAGATCATTGAGAAACGATATTGTACTCCTTCCTTCTTAATTACCCAATTTATTAAAATAATAAATTTCATAAAAATTCATCAAATTTTAAAAACTTTTGAAATATGAATTTCTAATAAATAATAAATTTTTAACAATTTACATATTTTACACTCTCTTTGAGTAAAACAGTAGATTAATTATACTAAATTCATAATTTTTTAAAATATCTTATTAGGTATAAATAAAAGAAGAGTCACAACTATATATTGAAAAGGCCTAAACTAAAAGCATTATTACTATATAGGAATAATCATAAGGTATAATTTTGCCCCTTATGTTTACCCTGTAGAGCACATTATCTCTTAATTTTTTCATAGTATAATTTTAATCTTAATATTATCAAAACCTAACATTCAACCCCAAATTTTAACAGAGCTCCATTAGATTTTATTGATCACTGTGAAAGGACCCACCCAATATACTATTTGGATTGATATTCATTAAAAAAAAAAAATAGAAAATCCAAAACCTTCTCCCCCTTTCTCGTTTTCTAAAATTCAAAACTCTCAGCCAAAACCACCGATTCCTCCACAATGGCACCACCAATACCACCTACCACTGCCATTTTCGCACTCTCCATCTCCTCCATTTCCTCATTAGTGGTATGCATCTCGTCACTCTGAAAATATCACTCAACCACCCTGTCCTCCTCTTCCCTCCTTTATTTATCATCCTCCACCACTTCTGAATTCCTATCCTTCTCACGCCTCTCCTCCAAACAGAGGAACACCTACCAGTTGTTTAAATTCACCAAACATTATAATGAAAAGCAAACCCAGTCAAGAAATAAAGATAACAAACAACAAACTCAATCAAGAAATAAAAAATGCCCCATCCCGATCACCACCTTATTATCAAGAAATTAATATCTTTAATTTGAAAATTTTTTAAACCAAATCAAATCATTATTAGAGTCAAACTGTCAATTTCGATTCAATTTAATTCGATTTAAATACTTTGGTATGTCAATTTCAAATCAAATATATATATATATATTTTACAAATCGTCATTATTTTAGTATAAATTTAAGAAAAAACACCGATAAAATATCAATGATAAAAAAATTTTAAAAATAATTCAGTATTATATAACTCAAAATTTATTTATTCCATCAATTAATATACCCCAAAACTTATATTTTTCTTAAAAATTAGATTTTTTATTTATTTATTTTTAGTTAATTTTCATAAATAATTTTTTTTTAAAATTCTAAATTAATATTTGGTTAAAAATATGTGATTATATATAAAATAAAATTAAATATATTTAATTATAATAATAATAAAAAATAATATATACATATATATAACATCAATTTATCAATTTTAATCAATTTGACTCCCGCCACCTATTTATAAGCGAGTAAGCTGATGTGATAGGCTCGGGGTAGTGCAAGCACAAGAAATCAATGATATTAGTTAATTAGTTCGATTATGAGTAGATATAGTGGAAATCCTAGTAATAAAAAAGTTAGGTATGTATGTATAATAGGAAAAACGCAATATTTATGTATTGAGCAATTAAAATTTTATTTGTTGACGTTGATTTCTTCAATTTTTATTTTTCTAAATTGAGATATTTACATAAAAAATAAAATTGATAAAAAATTATATAATAATAATATATGAATTATTAAAATTTTATATTAATTTAAAAATTACACTGTTTAATATATAAAATTTGAAAATTTAGGGATGTAGAAGTAAATTTTTTTCTTTTTATAATGAAAATTAGTATAAATTTTTAATATTTTTAAATTAGTGTCATAAAATTTTTCATCAATTTTATTTTTATCATTAAAAAGTCCTTAATATAAAAAAAAAAAAAATTTGAGGATTTAATGTGGACAAATAAAAATGTAGGGTTTAACAGAAAAATATAATAAATAAAGGGATTTAATTTATCTTATATAATATTACATAATATAACAAATTAAAGCATATAATATATATATAGTGTCCATTTTCATTTCCTCATCATTCTTTTTCAAATCTTTTTGTTGATGCTTCTTTTTCTATGTATATATATAGTTTTTTCATTGCTTTTAGCATAATGTAAGAGTAGCAAATATAAAGTATTTGATTGTGGGATTAAAATTTGCCAAGCTAGGAACCATCCAAAGTGCCCTCCAAATATTGTACGGATACTATAATTTATCTTTAGATAACCAATCATAAAATTAGGTAGATAGAGTTCATGTTATTAAATATTAATGAATACCAAGTGTTTGTTGACATTGGTTGGATAGCTTTTCGGCAAACTGGGTTTGAAGTACATATAAGGCGACTTTAGTTTAATTGTTGATAACAACAGTTTGTTATTATTAATTATATTTATATTAATAATTAGTAGCTAATAGTTAATGATTAGTATTTGTTATCTAATAATTAATTATTATAAATTTTTAGTAAATTTATTATTAACTGTCAGCTGTTAATATGTTTAATGATTATTAAGGATAAATATTAATATTTAATTTTTTATTTAAATATTATTTTTAAAAAAATAATTTAATTTTTTTATTTAAATAAGTAGAAACTCTTTAAAAAAATTATAAATTAGAACTTTTCTAAATAATTGTTTGATTACCTATCAACTAACAACTATTATTAACCAAATATGTTTGATGCAGATATTATCTTTTTGGTTTCTAGTAGCTATATAAAAATATTTTAACAAAAACCCACTAAATATAAGATAAAATTGCATTAAATAAAGGTATATGTACTCAATCAGGGATTTAATTTTGGAGAAAATTTTTTTATATAAAAAGTTGAATTTGGATAGAATGATAATTTTTTAATATAAAAAACAGAATCATATATATATATTTTTTTACAAATTATTTTTTTTTTTGGCTAACCACAGCTCTTCCGGCCTGTACTCAGTTAGGGAAAGGGTGGAGCTGATGTGAAAATTAATGTCCTATTGTTGCAAGTTGGGATGGTGGAGTTGCAAATATATATTTGTGTTATATATGAATCTTTTGTTCAACTTGTAGATATTGTTTTGCAACAACTTTAGTATTAGAAAAGGCCAATCCAAGTTATCATTTTTAAAGGAATCTATATAGTTTCAATGCTTGATGAGTAGGCATATGAAGGCAGCATTTGGTGTAGGTTTTGTAGGGAAATTGCTGTTGGCATATACTTTTCTTTCCTTTCCTTTCCTCTTTTTATCCTTTTCCTCCTCTTTTTTGTGCATGCTTGATAATACCACAAATTAGTTTGTTATAATTCTATGCTTAGTCATAAACCATTATCTTTAATTTTTTTTTTTCAATTTTTTAATGGAAAAAATTGCTATTGGAGATATTTGAATTATTAATTGTATTTTTAAATATCTCATATTTATTATCAAATTAATATACAATTATTTTTAATATCTTTATTATCGTTTCATTATTAAAATACGTACCTTTTTTTAAATAATATTTTTATTAAAAAGTATAATTTTATTTTATTTTCATATATTTGATATTTTTTTTTTCAAATGAAATGATAGAAAGCATATTTAAGTAATGTTTTTAAATATAGAACACAATCAATGTGCCATAAATAAAGTCCAAAATGATAAATTTATGAAGAAAAAAAATATTCATTAGAAATGTTAATATATATATATTAAAATTATATTTTTTAAGCAAAATATACAATATGGCACATTTTATATACATATTTATGTAAACACAAAATATATTTTTCATAAAAAAATATAATTTTTATATAAATATATAATTTTTAAGATAAGTAGAGTATAAGGCTCTCCATACCCTTCTCATCACCATCCATAATCAAAATGCTTAATGTTTCATTTTAGATCTTTTATGTTAAATTAGATAAAAAAAATTGATAATCATTATATTCATACCTTTATATTAATCAGAAATTGAATTCATATTATTCATATCTATTTATAAATTATACCTTGTTTGGTATAAGTGAATTTCTTAAAATTTTATAAAATTAATTTGTAAATTCATAATTTTATATTTATTTAAAATTTTAAATAATTAAATATAAAAAATTGAAAATATCTAAACTAAATCCTATAAAAATAATTGATATTTTTAAATAAATTTCACATTTTTAAATTAATAAATTTTAGAAGATTAAAATATCGTTATTAATTTTAATATTTTATATATATCATTTATCATAAACGCGTCTTCTCTTCAATTGTATATTTTATAGGGATATTTTGACCAAATAAAATATTAAAATAAATTTTAGAATTATATTAAAAATAATATTTATTTTATTTGATATCAATTTTATATTTATTATATAATATCACAAATATGAGAATTCATTTATAAATAAATTCTATTTGAAATTCATTAACAAATAAAATGAATTTTTTGATAGAATTAAACAAAATATAACGTTAGCAAATTCTTATATGTGTATGTGATTTTATATTAATTATAAATATATAATTTTTTAAAAATTTATAATACTTAAATATAACAAATAATTATTTATATGAAGATGTAAATTTAAAATACTATTATATAATAAATTTATATTTTGATTAATTTTTTGCTAACGAAGTTATTATTTTAATTTAATATTATATTTCAAAGGGTAATATTAAATAAAATATAACAGTATTTAACTTTTTAGATCAATAAAAGTTCTAAATCTATTGTCTTAACATTTCAAAGAATTTTTTAGGATATTTTGTTGTCCTTTATAAACAATAAGAAATATAAATCAAAGTAATAAAAAAAAATTTAGATTTTTATATTAATTTTTTATGTATGTAATTCTAATAAATTAACAAACCATTATATATAT
>CANXYC010818780.1:0-13485 GCA_948193065.1 Aleurites moluccanus
ACATTCACTTTTATTCTTTCCTTTACTCAAATATACTGAAAAATTAATAAAACCTCGAAAAAATGCAAAATTACAATTTGGTCCTCCAATTACCAAAATTCCAAACTTACCCGATTGGGTCCTAACGGACTTCAAACCAACACGAGGCCTAAAAATTTGGTCATATAACATGCATCTATATCTATATATATTCCATGCATTCACATATAATATTAACACATCATAAAGAAAGGAAAATAATTTCCCTCAAAGGTGTTACACTGATAAAGAGATAGAGTTTGAAATTTAGGTGTATCTAGGCACCTATTGAATTAAAAGAGCTAAAGATGAAGTTACAGAAATTGATGGATAAGTTTGTCATAATAGTTGTAGATGACATTCTTATCTATTCTAGGAGTGAAGGGAAACATGTAGAGTACTTAAGGACTGTGCTATAGACACTATGAGAGTATCAATTATATGTCAAGCTGTCTAAATGCCAGCTTAGCTAATTGACATGGGTATAGAGTTGGATTTGGATCCCAGGATCGAAACCAGACTCTGATAGCCCAATGTTGGGCTAAGCCATTGTAAATTGATAATATTAAAGTGACCCAAGATCGAAAAAGATGTTCAAATATGATAAGCATTAGAGTTCAAAGATGAGGATATGTGTTACGGAAGTTTAAAGCAAAGGGAGATCATATAAAGTATTAGAAAGGATTGACAGTGTAGCATAAAGTTTGGCTCTTCCTTTAGGTATGAGCCATGTTATTTGGTAATCTGTATCTAAATGCTATGGAATTATGTGCCAGAACTGTTATACATATTGGAAGGGCAGAATATTGATGTTAATGAAGAAATATTGTAAGAGTAGAGCCAATAGAAAGTGTAAATTATCAAGTCCGACAATTTCAGAATAAAGGAATTTCAATGGCAAAAGTGTTATGAAGAAATCAATATATGGAAAAAGTGTACAAGGGAGAGTGAATAAAACATGAAAGTCAAGTATCTGTAATGTCCCAATATAGAGATACATATTTATTTGAAATTCGATAACGAATTTTTTTGAAGGAGGGGAGAATGTAATACCCTAAAAATATTCATAACAATTTTTTGTTCAATAAGTTCTTATTATGTGAATTAAAATTATCGAAATGGCTAAGGATAATTTTAAAAACTCAGATAGAGCGAAAACGAGAAAATTTTTCGGAAATCATCGGTACCGATATCGCTACCGAAAAATAGCAGTATGGTCGACGGATGAATTTCTAAATTTGGATTGAGGATAAATTATAATGTGTATTCATGTGTGAATACAGTAAAAAGAAATATGAGAAAATATTTAAGAACACTGATAAAGTAAGCGATGGCAAAACCGTAAATAAAGAAAATTTTTGGTGAATAGTGAAAATTCGATAGTCTGAGTTTCAGAACGGCTCTGAAACTATTTTTATTAAATAATATTAATAAAAATATGATGTTTGAATATTCACTTTGAATTCCAATTTTCGATGAAATTATCGGAATGAATTACCAAGTGAAAAAGGACCAAAAGCAAAATTTAGAAAATTGAAGGACCAAAGTGTAATTTGCCTATTTTGTCTTATTATATAAGCAAGAATTTGAACACAAATTTCTGCATTTCTTCTTTTCCTTGCCGTGAGCTTCATTCTTCCTTTCTATTGATTTTTCCTTTCAAGTTTGTGAAGAGAAATTGATGGAAATCATGAACTAAATCCATACAAACATTATTCTACCAAATTAAGCCATAGAAATTGAACAAAAATTGAAGAACAAAGCAAAGTGAAATTCGGCCATTTGAGGTATTTTAGGTTAAATGTTTATTTGTTTGATTTTTTGGTTTAATTAGGTTGTTTTGATGATAAAAGGATTGGGTAAATGGTTTAATTGCATCAATTGATGCATTAAATAATTTTTCCCAATTTTCTAACCCTAAATTGAAGTTGTGAGTTTTGAAATTGAGTATATGGATTAGGATGTGTAAATTGGCTTTAGAATAAGTTAATTGGGTATTAATCGATGTTTAATTGATATTCGTTTCGTTGTACAAAATTCGTTCAGAGAAAATCGCCGATTTTGGCCTAAACCGAGGATTTGAGGAATTCGGTAGCAAATCGAGTTTGCTAGGTGATTTGGAGTGATAGGTGAGTCTTTTATGCATCAAATTACTTGCCTAAATTGATAAAATGCCATTTGAAATCCATTTGTGAAAAAGTCCATTTGGCCGAACCCTAATTGGGAAAATTTGCCTTTGAATTGCCTTGGTTTTGGACTTATTTTTCCATGTCAAATCGATGTGTTTGTTGAAGATTATTGAGTTGCTTTTGTTACCTATGGAATTGCTTCCATGTGTATGTTTATTGATAATTGGGGCAATATCAATATTGTGCCGAAACCATGCCGAAAAATCTGTAGGCCAACCATTTAAATGTTACCGTCGCCAGCGACAATGGCATGCCAATTGCATCAACTTTTTGGCTGCAAATAACTAAATTATGTTTGTTCCCATTTTTGGTCATCATTTAATCGATATTTATTGATATTTTATTGACTTTAGACTCATCCAATTGATTTTCGATAAGTTATTGATATTGTTGATGCCATTGTTTTGAAATGGCATCTATTGATGTGATTATTACTTCTATTGACTCCGAGGTGATTTGACAGAGCTGCCGTTCCGACAGGGTAGTGAGTTCATGTTGTCGGCCTTGTGCACATTGTATTGATTGATACCCTATACTAGGAAGGGATGTCCTAGTCATAAGACCCGTACAGTCTTATATATATATATATATATATATATATATATATATATATATATATATATATATATAGTGATTTATGCTTAGCACATTTCAATGCGTTTCATGGCTCTATATCTGTCATTTCCATCTTGTTTATGTGATATTAATTCTATTGATGTGATTATTTACTTACAGTCATATTCTGTATTTGATTCTATAATTACAGAGTTTCTGAGCAGATTGATCCATTTATTTTCATCTACCTACTGCTTATTGATATTCCATTATCTGTTATTGGTCGATGCATATTAGATTCACTGAGTGTCATATATACTCACGCTCTCACTGTTTGCCCTCTCAAGTGCAAAGTATGAGGCAAATATCTCAGTTCTTTTGACTCTCTGTGGATTCTGCAGATCTTGTGTCAATGTAATATTATAAACACTATATTATTTTGTATGTTCATATCCTAGTTGCTCCATGGGTTTTATACGGTATAGTTAGTGTATGAGCATGTATATATAAGAATATTAGAGAATATTAATGATATAAATATGGTATTTACAGAATGAATGGTAGAGTGACAAAATGATTAGTGTTATATGAGTGATTGTTTATATATATTGTTATGTGATTGATGATGGGTTTCTGCTGTAATGTTGGTTATAGTTATGTTTTTGCTGCGATATTGTGAGTGATTGCATAGTATGAGATTAATGGGTTCTATGGGTGCCAGTCGCCTCGACATCTCCCGCGCCCTAGGACCGTCGTGATCCAGCAACGGGTCATGACAGATGTATATAGATTCACTGAGTATCTTATATACTCACCGTTTCTTTATTTAACCATTTCAGGAGAGGAGTAGATTTCAGAATCCCGTCGTCTGTCATTCGAGGATTTCTGCTTGCTGTCATTTGATGTATATATTTTGAATTTTGTATTTTGATATTCATAATCTAGCTGCTTCATGGGGTATGTATGGGATAGTTAGCATATGAACATTTATATGTATGTGATGATAGTTTATGATATATAATGATAGTATGAGATGTGATGATAATTACTACAGCCAACAGTACTAATTTATAAAAAGACATACAGATTGACAAAATGAATGGTAATTAAGTAAAATGGATAATTAATTGATGGTTATAGATTATGTATGTGATACTGGGTTCTACGGGTGCCGGTTGCCATTGGCATTTCTCGCATTCTAGGACCGTCGTAATCCGGAAATGGGTCGTGACATTTTGGAAGGAATATTTTCAATGACGAAATAATATTAATTTATGACTATAAAGAAAAAAAAAATGAAACTAAGGCGACGAAATAACTTTTCGTAATAATATTTATTGGATTTTTAATTATGAAATAAAATTAATTTATAATAAAAAGTGGGTGTTGTTGAATATAATTTTATTATGACGAAACAAGCAAATTGTCCCTAATTTATTTATTTTGTGACTTTAAATGATTTCATCATTAATCATCAATATTTTTATCACCAAAAATTATATTTAGTAAAGGTAGATTTAATGTCATCATCATTTTACTTAAAGACAATATTTTTTTCCTAAATTTTGGAGGAAATATTTTTAATGACGAAATAATATTAATTTATGACGAGAAAAAATGTAAAAAAAAAAATGAAACTGAGGTGACGAAATTACCTTTTATAATAATATTTATTGAGTTTTAAATTATAAAGTAAAATTAATTTAGACAGAGTGGGTGTAATTAAATATAATTATATTATAACGAAACAAGCAAATTATCATTATTTATTTATTTTGTGACTCCAAATAATTTCATTGATCATTAATATTTTTATCACCAAAAATTATATTTAGTAACAGTAGATGTAATGTCATTTATCATTTTACATGGAGGCAGCATTTTCCTTCGAAATTTGGAAAAAAATATTTTTAATGACGAAATAATATTAACTTATGACGAGAAAGAATGTAATAAAAAGTAAAACTAAGATGACAATATAATTTTTCATGATAATATTCATTTAAGTTTTTAATGACAAAATAAAATTAATTTATGATGAAGCGTTAGGTACTTAAATTTGATTATATTATGATAAAATAATTACATTGTCATTAATTTACTTATTTTTGTGACTTCCACTGTAATACTCTAAAAATATGCATAACAAGTTTTTGTGAAATAAGTTCTCAGTATGTGAACTAAAATTATCGAAATGGCAAAGAATAATTTTAGAAACTCAATTAGAGTGAAAACGAGAAAATTTTTCAAAAATCGTCGGTACCGATATCGCTGCCGAAAAATAGCAGTACGGTCGACAGATGAATTTCTAATTTTGCCAATAGGGTAAATGATAATGAGTATTCATGTGTGAATATAGTAAAAAGAAATATGAAAAAATATTTAAGAACACTGATAAAGTAAACAATGGCAAAACTGTAAATAAAGAAACTTTCGGTGAATAGTGAAAATTCGACAGTATGAATTTCAGAACGACTCTGAAACTATTTTTATTAAATAATATTAAAAAAAATATTATGTTTGAATATTCACTTTGAATTCCAATTTTCGACGAAATTATCAGAATGAATTACCGAGCGAAAAATGACCAAAAATAAATTTTGGAAAGTTGGAGGACCAAAAGGGTAATTTGCCTATTTTGTCTTATTATATAAGCAAAAACTTAGCAAATTTTGGCTGAATTTTTCTTCTCCACCCATAGCCATTTTCTTTCAATTCCATTTGATTTTCTTCCATTATTTTGTGAAAAAAAGTTGTTACAAATCATAAACTAAAACCATACAAATACTAATCTAACAAAATTAACCATAGAAAATCAAGAAAAATTGAAGAACAAAGCAAAGGGGATTTCGACCAAAAGGAGGTAAAATGTGTAATTGTTTAATTATTTGATTTTTTTGTTTAATTAGGTTAAATAGACGATAAAAGGAATGGGTAAATGGTTTAATTGCATCAATTGATGCATTAAACAATTTCTCCCAATTTTCTAACCCTAAATTGAAGTTGTGAGTTTGGATTTTGTGTATATAGATTAGGATGTGTAAATTGGCTTTAGAATAAGTCAATTGAGTATTAATCGATGTTTAATTGATGTTCGTTTCGTTGTAGAAAATTTATTCGGAGAAAATCGCCGATTTTGGCCTAAACCTAGGATTTGAGGAATTCGGTAGCAAATCGAGTTTGCTAGGTGATTTGGAATAATAGGTGAGTCTCTTATGCATCAAATTTCTTGCCTAAATTGATCAAATGCCATTTGGAATCCATTTGTGAAAAAGGCCATTTGGCTGAACCCTAATTGGGAAAATTTACCTTTGAATTTGCCTTGGTTTTGGACTTATTTTTCCATGCCAAATTGATGTGTTTATTGAAAATTATTGAGTTGTTTTTGTTGCCTATAAAATTGCTTCCATGTGTATATTTATTTATAATTGAGGCAATGTCAATATTGCACCAAAACCATGTCGAAAAATCCGTAAGCCAACCATTTAAATGCCACCGTCGCCAGCGACAATGGCATGTCAATTGCGTCAACCTTTTGGCCGCAAATGACCAAAATATGTTTGTTCTTATTTTTGGTCGTTAGGCTTTTGATCATCGTTTAATTGATAATTATTGATGTTTTATTGACTTTAGACTCATCCTATTGATTCCTGATGAGTTATTGATATTGCCGATGTCATTGTTTTGAAATGGCATCTATTGATGTGATAATTGCTTCTATTGACTCTGAGGTGATTTGATAGAGCTGCCGTTCCAACAGGGTAGTGAGTTTATGTTGTCGTCCTTATGCATATTGTATTGATTGATACCCTGTACTAGGAAGGGATGTTCTAGTCATAAGACCCGTACAGTCTTATATATATATATATATATATATATATATATATATATATATATATA
The DNA here is from genome assembly GCA_948193065.1 of Aleurites moluccanus. Classification (NCBI taxonomy): domain Eukaryota; kingdom Viridiplantae; phylum Streptophyta; class Magnoliopsida; order Malpighiales; family Euphorbiaceae; genus Aleurites; species Aleurites moluccanus. The sequence goes on from CANXYC010818780.1 coordinate 6,663, forward strand.
TATATATATATATATAGTGATTTGTGCTTGGCACATTTCTATGCATCTATATCTGTCATTTCCATCTTGTCCATGTGATATTGATTCTATTGTACTTACAGTCATATTCTGTATTTGATTCTGTAATTATAGAGTTTCTGAGCATATTGATCCATTTATTTTCATCTGCCTACTGTTTATTGATATTCCATTATCTATTATTGGTCGATGCATATTAGATTCATTGAGTATCATATATACTCACTCTCTCACTGTTTGCCCTCTCAGGTGCAGAATAGGAGGCAGATATCTCAGTTCTTTTGGTTCTCTGTGGATTCTGCAGTCTTGTAGCAGTGTAATTATATTAAACACTGTATTATTTTATATGTTCATATCCTAGCTGCTCCATGGATTTTGTACAGTATAGTTAGTGTATGAACATGTATATATGAGAATATTAGAGATTATAAATGATATAATTATAGAATTTATAGAATGAATGACAGAGTGATAGAATGAATAGTGTTTATGTGAGTAATTAGACATATATATATACTGTTATGTGATTGATGATGGGTTTCTGCTGCAATGATGGATATAATTATGCTTCCGCTGCGATATTGTGAGTGATTGCATAATATGAGATTGATGGATTCTATGAGTGTCGGTCGCCTCGGCATCTCTCACACCCTAGAACCTTCGTGATCCGGAAACGGGTCATGACATCTACTAATTTCATCATTGATCCTAATACTTTTGTTATCAAAAAATATATTTAATACTAATAGATGTAATGTCATCATCAATTTACTTGAAGGTAATACTTTCTTTTGAAATTTAGGATGCAATATTTTTAATGATAAAATATTATAAAATTATGACAAGAAAGAATGTAATAAAAGTGAAACTAAAGTGACAAAAATAATTGCTCGTAATATATTCACTAATTTTTAATGAAAATAATTTAATTTATGATGAAAAGTGGTGTAATTAAATTTAATTATATTATAACGAAATAATAAAATCAGTCATGTAGTTTTTTTTATGACTTCTAATAATTTTGTCATTGCTCAATATATGTATCACCAAAAATTATATATATGGATCCAATTTAATAATTTTATAATTTCATCATTAGTTACTAATAAATTATATTTAGTGACGATAGATTTAATATCGTCATCATTTTATTTGGAAGCAATATTTCTTTTCGAAATTTTGGAGGAAATATTTTTAATCACAAAATAATATTAATTTATGATGAGAAAGAATGTAATACAAAATAAAATTAGGATGACAAAATAATTTTCAAAAGAATATTCATTGAGTTTTAATTATGAAATAAAATTAATTTATAATGAAGAGGGGTGTAGTTTATTTATTTATTTTATGATTTCTATTATTTTCATCATTGCTCAATATTTTTATAACCAAAAATTATATTTAGTGAAGGTAGATGTAATATCATCTTCATTCTATTCAGAGGTAATATTTCCTTCTTAAATTTTAGGAGAAATATTTTTAATAACGATATAGTATTAATTTATGACAATAAAAAGTATAATAAAAAGCTAAATGAGAGTGACAAAATTATTTTTCATAATATGATTTTATTGTGATGAAATAATAATTCATAACTATTGTTTTTGAGTATTTTTACTTACAAAATAATAATAATATTTAAAAAAAATAGTAAATTTTGATATTTGTTGTAAATGTTAGTGTAGATTTGAATTAAAAATAAATTTTAAATTATTGTAAAATTTGATTAAATCAATGGTGTCAATTTATATTTATTAGTTTATAAAAATTACTAAAGTGGAAAGTTAAATTAAAAAAATAAAAGCAACTGCATTTAAAAAATGTTAACAGTTGCACTCCAACAAGCGTGGACAATAAAAGTTTCATTATTCTATTCAACTTATCTAACAATTAATTTGATTATGAAATTATTTTACTAGATAATTTTAATATTTATTATCACTGCTATTAAAATTAAAATTATAATAAAAGAATGCAAATTAATTAACTAAAAGATTAATTAATTAATTTAATTATATTATATTATTAAGTATAATAAAATTATTAATTTTAATATCTTATAATTCAATTTTGACAATATTTCATAAAAATATGCAGTATATATAACATATTTATATGTCTATAATATGTATTTAATTAAACTATTAACCTTTGACATCTAAAACTTTGGTTTAATTAATTTAGAGACTGAGATACATCAACTTCTTCAAATAAAATATATATTAATGTAATGATAAATTTTCACCAAATATGAGGTGTTTTGTGTCATAAAAATGAAATAATGTAATCACATTAATATTTTTGTTAATAAACAATCAATATATAGAGATAAGTGAAAGTTTTGTCATCTATTATTTAATATCTTATGATGATATCCTATCATGTGATAAAATTTTATATAAATTCTAACGAATTTATGTTATAATTTAATGATAATTGTAAATTTGTCATCAAAGTGTAACTTTTAGTGACGATATCATATAATATATGACAATTTTAACATAAATAATGACAATATTAACATTAATAAAAATCATATTTTATATGATAAAAGATATTTTTGTCATCGAAAATGGAACAATAGTGACAATATTCTTAATTACATAATAAAATTTTACATCAATTCTTAGGAAATTTAGGTCATCAAAAGCGATATAATATAATGACAATTATAATTTTGTCATCGAAATTTAATTTGTAGTGACGATATCATACATTATATGAAAAAATTTTGATATAAATAATGACAATATTAGTGTCACAAAAAAATCATAATTTATATGTTGAATGATGTTTTCGTCATCAAAAGTGGAATATTTAGTGACGATTACAAAATTCGTCATTGGATACTGATACTTTATGTTACGGGGTTACGATAACATTCATTGTGATGAAATATTATTGTCAACAAAAGATTTAGGTGATGAAAAAAGCATTTTTGGTGATGAATTTGAGTGTCACATTTTATCAAATTTCTTGCAGTGGATGTCAACTATAATTCTTATGAGTTCTAGGTTGACCACACATTCAGAATACTGATTTAGGAGGGAGAAGGGAGAGTTAGCTAGAGAAAACTTAATCTAAAAATTATGGCGTAAATTTTGAAGGCCAAATGCACCTATATCTATATATGAAAGCCTAGGGGATGAAATGGTGTGGAATCCAATGTGGGATGGAGGAAAATCATTAGCTTCCATTGGCCTTCACTGGCAGTGTCGCCAACTAGCTTTGGCGGTGTTGCAAGCTAGCTTTGGCAGTGCCATTGGCTAGTCTTGGCACTGCTGCCAGCCAGCCTTAGCGCTGCAGCCAGCTAGCCTTGGCACTGTCACCGCTTCTGCAAGGTGGCGTTTAGCTAGCTCTTGCTCTGGTTTGTAGTTTCGGAAGCAGTTCAGACCCTGATTACTTTTGATTAGTCTTGTACTATCCCGAATAGGATCAGGGGTGCAAAATTATGTGTTCATACATAAACAACTTCCTTATTTTTCAAATTTTCATTAGAAGCCTCAACCGTAGCTTCCTCATTTTTCTCATTTTCAATGGAGGTAAAACACACAATCTCCTCTTCCTCATTTTCACTAGAAGCACAAAAAATAAAAGATTAATTAATATATTTAATTATATTATATTATTAAATATAATAAAATTATTAATTTTAATATATTATAATTCAATTTTGACAATATTTCATAAAAATCATGCAGTATATATAACATATTTATATGTCTATATTATGTATTTAATTAAAATATTAACCTTTGACATCTAAAACTTTGCTTTATTAATTTAGAGACTAAGATACATCAACTTCCCCAAATAAAATATATATTAATGTAATGATAAATTTTCACAAAATATGAGGTGGTTTGTGTTATAAATACGAAATAATGTAATGACATTAGTATTTTTGTCACTAAACAATCAATATATAGGGATAAGTGAAAATATTGTCATCTATTATTTAACATCTAATGATGATATCCTCAATTACATGACAAAATTTATATAAATTCTTACGAAATTTATGTTATAATATAATAATAATTATAATTTCGTCATCAAAGTGTAATTTTTAGTGACAATATCATATAATATATGACAATTTTAACACAAATAATGACAATATTAATATTATAAAAATTCATATTTTATATGATGAAAGATGTTTTCGTCATCAAAAGTGGAACAATAGTGACAATATTCTTAATTGCGTAATAAAATTTTACAAAATTCTTATGAAATTTACATCATCAAAAGCGATATAATATAATGATAATTGTAATTTTGTCATCGAAATTTAATCTTTAGTGACGATATCATATATTATATGACAAGATTTTGATACAAATAATGATAATATTAGCGTCACAAAAGATTATTGTCAACAAAAGACTTAGGTGATGAAAAAAGCATTTTTGGTGATGAATTTGTGTGTCACATTTTATCAAATTTCTTGTAGTGGATGTCAACTATAATCCTTATGGGTTCTAAGTTGACCACACATGCACAATATTTATTTAGGAGGGCGAAGGGAGAGTCAAGTTGAGAAAACTCAATCTAATAGTTATAGTGTAAATTTTGAAGGCCCACCTATATTTATATATGAAAGCCTAGGGGATGAAATGGTGTGGAATCCAATGGCGGAATGGAGGAAAATCACTGGCTGCCATCAGCCTTCACTAGCAATGCCAGCAACTAGGTTTGGTGGTGCCTCCAGCTAGCTTTGGTTGTGCCGCAAGCTAGCCATGGCCACCAGCTAGTCTTGGCGCTGCTACCAGCTAGTCTTGGCACTGCTACCAGCAAGCCTTGGCACTGTAGCCAGTTAGCTTTGGCATTGTCGACTCTCCTGCAAGGTGGCGTTTAGCTAGCACTTGCTCTAGTTTGTAGTTTTGGAGGCAGTTCGGACCCTGGTTGATTTCAATTAGTATTATATTGTCCCGAATTGGATCAGGGGTGCAAATTTACGTGTTCATACATAAACAACTTCCTTATTTTTCAAATTTTCATTAAAAGCCTCAACCATAGCTTCCTCATTTTTCTCATTTTCAATCGAGGTAAAGCACACAATCTTTTCTTCCTTATTTTCAGTAGAGGCACAAAAAATTATCTTTTCTTTTTTCTTACCAAAGGAAGTATTAATAACCTCCTTGTCTTCAAGTGTGATAGTGACAATGACTTTGACTTGCTCCAGTTGACTAGGTAATTTGCCCTTTTGATGAATTTGTAATTGGGAAGCCAATTGTCCCAATTGAGTCTCCAATCTTCTAATAGAGGCTTCTAATAAGTCAAATCTCTTGTTATTTTCCTCTCTGGTTTACATAGTTGCCTTAATGAAGGCATTCATGGTGTCCTCCAATGTGAAGCTTTTGAATTGATTCTGATTAGAGGATTTGCTTTGGAATTGAGTAGGCCTTTGGAGATTCTGAAATTGAGGTTGTGGCCTTTGTTGTACTTATTGATTATTATTTTTCCATGAAAAGTTAGAATGATTTCTCCAACATGGGTTATAAGTGTTTGAGTAGGGGTTGTTTTGCCCTCTAGGTTGGAAATCTCCTAAGGCATTGAGCTTATCCTCTTCACCTAGAAAAAAAAAATCATAGGACAAAGAACAAACATTAGCTCGATGACATAAGTACCACAAGCTCCACATATCTCCTTATTTTTGAAACTTTGAGTTCCCCTTACGGTCAAGAGTTGTACTTGTCTAGTCAATTCTGATATTTGCTTCAATGTTTTTTGGTTTATTCCCACTTTATTGACTCCAGCTCTTCTACCTCTTACACTCTTTTATTGAGAGTTAGCTACCAACATTTTAAATAGGTTATAGGTATTTTCTGGTGTCTTTTCACCTATAACTCCATAAATTGACTCTATTAATCAAATCATCATAAAAGAATTGGTTAGTAATTGCAAAGTATATAAGTGGTGTGGGCACTGATTTGAAGCACTTTAAAGCATTCCCATGCTTCATGAAATGGTTCTCCCTCCATTTGAGAGAAAGTGTTAATTTTAGTCCCAATTCAGAAGTTTTTTTATGAGAGTAGAATTTCCCCATGAATTTATTATAGACTTCTTCCCAAGTATTCAAAGAATTAGGTGCCAAAGTCATTAGCCAAAATTTGGCTCTATCTTTTAATATATATAGAAAACACCTTATTCTTAATTAATCTTCATTTCATCCTTGCAAAGGAAAGGTCTAAATAGTATTATAAAAGTCTCTAATGAAGTTGACAGGATCTTCATTAGCTATACCATAAAAGGATGGAAGCATGCTATAATGAATATTTTTCAACTCATAATTTCTAGTTGGTTCACCAAGTCTTATGCAAGATGTGATTATACCAATAATTTGTCTTGCATGCTCCTTCATTGTGGGTCATGAATTAGCCATATTGTTATTTTCTTGGTTTACTTCTAGTTTCTCCCCATAGTGGTTCTCAACCGATGGTTGACTGCTTATCTCTCCAGGATTGCTACATCTTCTTCTTCAAATTGAGTCTCAAAATATAATTGTTCAAAATTTATAAGTGCGGTCCTCCTTAGGGATGGCAATGGGGTGGGGAATCCCCGTTCTCCGTGGGGATTTGCCCCGAACGGGATGGGGATTCCCCGATTTGTCTCCCCATGGGGACGGGGATGGGGAATATTTTTTCCCCGTTAGCGGGGACGGGGAGTGTATTCCCCACCCCGTGGGGACCCGTTATTGTACTTGTTTAATTATTATATTTATTTAATTATTCCTTATATAAAATTATATTAATTAATAACATATATATATATATATATATATATATATATATATATA
>CANXYC010818810.1:0-11820 GCA_948193065.1 Aleurites moluccanus
CTTAAAGATATTGAAATTTCATTATTAAATTATATGAGATAATAATTAAATTAAATTAAATTAAAAATATATATATATTTATATTTATACTTTGACTAAATATTAAATAATAATATAAACCGTTTAAAATAAGATATTCTATATTTTAAAATAAATACTCAATTTTTAAATAACTTCTTCAAATAAAAAAAAATAGATAAAGAGTAAACACAAATTTTATAATGTATGTTCATGAGTAAAATATACTCTACTCAATTCTTAATTTTTCTTTCACAATCCTTAGACAATGTTTATTGTTTAATACAAAATAATGTTTTTCTTTAAAAATTTTCTTTTCTTTTTTTGTTTTTCGAGGTTGAAGCAACCTAGATCATATAATAATATTTGAATTGAAAATATCCCATAAAAAAAATGCCGTATAAAAATCAAATTATTAAAAAAAAACTCTTTTATCATATCATAACAATTGACACATAAATGATTTTAATTAAAATAAAAAATTGATAATCCGTTCCACTAAAGACCAAGCTAGTAGTCTAATTGTATTTGTATGCCTAATTATTTTCTATTTTGCTCTTTTTAATATCATTTAGTACTCCAAAACTGAAATTTAATCACAATTTTTTCTGAAAGAATTAAAGTTGAATATAATTTTTTTTTTTAGTATTTAGATCGAAATTTTATATTGGTGAGATTTAAATTTGGTCCGACAAAATCTTCATTTTATTTTCATGCAAAAAAAAAAAGGAAAAAAAAATGTTATTTTTGTTTTATTTTTTCCTTTAGCCACAAGGATTCACTTGGAAAAACGGATACTCCTCAGTCCTTGCCAATTCCGATTCGAATAGGATTTCGAGTTGTTCCTTAACGATTCCATGCACACCTATATATACCTCAACATCGAAGAGATTTATCAATTTCTTTTTGTATTTGCGCTGTTTCTTGAAATCCTCTGTTTCTTTGCTCTGCTGAGAGTTCTGAAACACCCGAATCAATGTCTTCTGTGGATTCTTCCATCAACAGCCTTACTCTTTCTACTGGGAATCTTTCCCTAAACAATGGCGAGGGTTCTTCTTCTCTAGGAAATACCAATTCCTTGTTTTTCTACGGTGAAACCTCTTCAAAAAAAACCCAAGAAATTGTTTCCGATTTTCAAGAAACTTGGTTCGAGAATTCAATTTCAAGGCCAATTCTAACACCGTTGTATTCACAAACTATCTCGGATATCAACTATGCAAGCAACGGAGGAAGAAATCCTCCTCTGGATTCAAATCTGCAACTGTCTCTGTCTGATTTTTGTTGCGATATCAATAATCAAGAAAGAACAGAGGACTCTGCTACTGTGATGCAGAATCAAGAAAATCCTTTTGGAGGTAAACTAGAAGGCCATTCTTTCATGTTATATGCTGCGAATCAAGAAGGTTCAAGGAGTCTTCAGGATATATTAATGTTAAAACGCCCAGAAATTACAAGTCAAATCCTTGAAAGGGTTACAGCTTCTTTGGACGGAATCCCTGTGCTCTACTATCTGATGACTGATCAATTTGGATGCCGTGTTTGTGCCAAGCTGATTGATTCTTGTAGCGAGAAACAACTGGGGCTAATTGTGGAGAAGATGACCCAGGACCAAGAACTGTTTATTAATTTATCAAACAGCATATATGCTTCAAAGTTAATCAAGAAATTGATCAAATTGCTTAAAAAATCACCCTTGATTTCTTGGCTTGTTGCCAATCTATACCTTGGTTTTTACCAGTTGATGATTGATCGATTCAGAGCATATGTTATAACTTACTGCTTGGACACTCTTGATATTAAGCAGAATGTATTACTATATGAAGAAGCAATTTCGAATTGTCTTCAATTGGCAACACATGAGATAGGCTGTGTGTCCTTGAACAACTTCATAGACAAAATCCAAGGTTCGCATAGGCATCGCCTTCTGGAGTTAATCTCTAGCAATGCAGTGTTCCTTTCTCAGGATCCTTCAGGGAACCATGTTGTGCAGAAGGTGTTAGAACTTGAAAATCCGATCTTTACTGGAATAATAGGCAATATGCTTAGAGGTCACTATGCAAGACTATCATTGCAGAAATGGGGGAGTCATGTTGTCGAAAAATGCTTGAAGTCTGCAGCAATGAATTGTGCAGTTGAGGATCTTATAAACAGCAGCAGCAACCAACTAATTCTAGTTGCCAGAGATCAGTTTGGAAATTATGTTATCCAAAGAGCATTGAAAGTCACTAAAAAACTGAATAGTCTACTCCATTTAGAACTTCTGAAGAGTCTGCAGCCACACCTTGATACTCTCCGGTATGGATATGGAAGGAATATCTTCAATTTGATTGCCAGTGGGGTTCCAACAAATGAAGGTTGATTTTATCTCATCATAACAGTATAATAGGCGAGTAGTATGTTGTTTTCATATATTTTAGTTTTATATTAACTGTTTTGTTTTTATGACCTGCCATGTGTAAAAGGGGGTGCTGCCCTTCAGCTTTGTGGACCGTGTGCCAATGGTTTAGTTTAGTAGTTGGTCATTTTGTTTAGCTTTGGCTTGAATCCTGGTTGTAATGTTTTATCCTGGATGGTAAATCGGTATTGAAATTCTTGCTTTAGTTTAAATGAAAACAGTATAAGTTGATTGTTCTTTTAAATTTAATTGCTTTAGTTTTAATTAGATGAGATGTGCTGAATTTTGATTCTTATCATTTTGGGGTATTAATGATATAATTAAATATAAAAACACCAATAATAAGTATTCAAACTTTGCTATTTTAATTTTTTTCCCCAAGAAATACTATATCTACAAACAAATATTAATACGAACCTTAATCAAATATAGTTCTCAAAACTTAAGTTGAATAGTAAAAAGCTTAAATTTTTTAAAGAAAATTTCGAATTGATTCGCTCTATTTTTAAATGGTCAATCCACCACAAAAAAAAAAAAAAAAATGATATCTAACAAAAAATTTATTCTTCCTTTCTAACATTAATTACTAATACTATCTATAACAAATAAAAAAATAAAAAAAAATCTCGATCAAATATTATAATCCAATCTAGGCAAAAAAACAAATTCAAACAAGCCTATTCCGGACCAAAAATAAACTCGAACCACACTACAAATGCATGCATGATTCCAACCTGGGAGCTTTTGATCTCTGTCATTTGGGCTTAAGCCTCAATATACCATATTTCCTAATTGGATTGATGAAAGAAACATGTTCTTCGTTGTGATTTTTATCCTCCGGTGTCCAAAAGCTTGATCAGGGAATTTTTGACCCTTCAAATTCTGTTTTATGCTGTCCGCATCAGAGAATTATATACTGTCAATGGGATTGTTTATATCGTTAAACACCCAGAAAAACCCATTTTCGGGCAAGCATTATTTTTTTTATTATTATTATTTTGTGAAACTTTTTCTTTTCCTAATCAGTTCGCCTTAATTGAAAAATTAATAGTAATATCAGTTCTGTACAACTTTATAATAGTAACAGTTCCCTCCTTTAATTCAAAGGGTTGATGGATTACAAGTAGGGCTGAAAAAAAAAATCCACCAAACTGACCAATCCATGGTTTATAAAATTTTAAAAATCTTGGATTTCGATTGGATTGCAAATTCAATTTTAAATAATTCGTCAAAACGGAAATAAATTACATATATTAGATAAATACTCTAAAATGATGTGAATTTCTAATGTGTGTGTATATATCCATGAATAACATTAATCTCATTCATGCTTTTTTATTTTAATATTTAAGCTTAAAGTTAGATTCTACTGATATATGAATAATAGAATTATTTATATCTTATTTTTAAAAATAAATCTATCATTATTATTATCATCATCATTATCATTATCATTATCATTATTATTATTATTATTATTATTATTATTTTGCAAATTTTAAGTAAATGAAATTACTCGATTATATACCTCTTTGTTTTTTTTTTCACTTAAAATAATTTTTTTTTATTATAAAACTTTGATGTGTAATTAATAATTTTAAAAATCATTAACAGTTCTATTATATTTAAAAAGTTAAATAATTATATATGTATTTTAAATTCAAGGCAATATAAAAAATAATATATTAAAATTTCAAAACTAACAAATTGTCTTGACTGAATCAAACCACCCAAATCGTAAATATATGGCTTGGATGGTTTAATTAATTTAATAGTTTGGTTTAATTTGAATTTTTTTCAAACAGATATTATTGATTGGGTTTGAAAAATAATTTTAAAACCGCCCAAACTGAACCGTGCACTCCTAACAGAAACATAGGTGACAAATATCTAGCAGCCAGCTAAAAAGCAAAAAAATAAAAGATTCAATAGCAGAAACCAGAAACTGAAGATAAAAGTAAATTTTCAAAAAACAGAGAATTGAAATACAACACGGATGCATATTTGAAGGAAAATAAAACAGGCTAAACTTTGCTAATTACTTGAGGATTCAAACTCCCAACAGTATCATATATCAGAAACACAAACCGCCAGCATCAACACGGCTTTATTGCAATTTACTTGGGAACTATGGTGTATAGCCCATACCAGAAGAACATGAATTGGACATCCACCCACCTCTTGGATAACAAATACTACAGGGAAGTGGGAAATATATGTACCAAACACTGTACACCAACACCATTTTGAGAATTCCACACAGTATCAAACAGGCCTCCAAGTATGAGGCACAAAAATACCCAAAGAAATGAAAAACCCAACAGATATATACCATACAAGACAGGCTGTTAGAAGTTTAGCCAAGGCTGCCTGGAATTGAGTGAAAAAAACTACAAATTAGAAACTAAAATCTGAAAGAACTAAACTGACTTACAATAGTTTGTTCCAAATCTTCTGCTTGGTTTACTCTGTGTATTCCTAAATAATGCCAGTGTGCAAATACAAGTTGAACACAAACACCCCGATAACATTGACGGTCCAGCAGTCTCTTTACATTTCACTCTCAGAACTCGGCACCAACTTCCGGTCTATGGTTTCCAAGTGCCAACATGTTTCCACAAGCTTTGTATCAACTCAGCACAGATTCAGAGTTCATGTGACCACCACATTACTACCATCTTGACCAGCTAAGGAACGCTGGGAAAGATCATATAGCAGCTTTTTCTGGTAGTCATTTGTGTGAGGAACACTGGCACGCAAAAGCTCCATAGGTAATTCCCTCTTAATGGCCTCAGCTGGATCTAGTAGAGAAGATTGCATGATACTATCATATTTATTTATGCAATACTTTATAAGCAGGCCAAAAAACTCATCAAATGAGGCCTTCCAAATTGCCCGATTTGTCACATTATAGTTGCTAGCATCTTGAAGCTCAATCAAAAGTTCAGTTGCTCTCTCCAGAACAGACATTAAAATGAGAGAAGCCCCATTTCCAATAGAGCTTCCCAGGGGACGAAGTGGAGGCTGCTCTGAGGAACAAACTACTGCTGCAAGACAAGCACTAAGTGAACCAAGATCCATGTGACGCACACATAGTGATACAACTCTTACAAGGTTATTTGTAGTATCTGCTGCTCCAACATCAGAGGGGAGCCCTCCAAACAAAAATCTCAAATGACGAAAGATAGCCATGCAGACAATTCGCATGAGCTCACCATCTGGGAAAAGAAGCTGAAGGTACTTTGCAAGAAGCTTGCGGCCTTTGGGAAGAGATACTAATCGTAAAAACACAAGATCATCCTTTGGAGCAAGTCCAACTGAATGTCCATTCTTGCCAAGTGGATCAACCAATTGCATGGTCGCCGCAAGCCCTTCTAACAAGCCCAGCCTCCTGCGTTTCAATTGGACTCCACCATCTTGAAGCTGATTGAATTCAAGAAAACGATCAATATCTTCTACGTCAAGAAGAAGGCAAAGACCATCTTCAATTGTCACTCTAGCTGCAAGCATTGGCTCCTGTTCTAGGGGTTTCTCATAGAGTTTCTGATCAGTGCCACCACTAATGCATGAATTTGGAGGGTCAACCTCAAGAAGTGGACGGGGTCTACGAATCGAAGAAAAGGGAGTCCTCCCAAGTGCATCAACCTGAAGAAAAGCATGAGGCTCTGTATTAGCACGTGCATGAGGAGGAAGATCCCTCAAGTGAGTTGGGGAGAAATGATGTTTGAGCTTTGCCCCAGCTGATTTTTTTGAAAGACAAGCCTGATGATAGTAATCATCCACATATGGGTCATTACTGTGTGTTGCAGCGTGCTGCATTCTGAGAATACTCTCAATTTCATCAGTTGTCATGTACTTGGATCTGAACTGGGGCCAAATACTGTCTATCTTCTGGCTGTTGGTGTCAAAGCCCTGTTGTGAATAACACATATTTTGTCTACCCTTTTGAGCAGTTTTTGGTCTTTGATCTCTAATATCACCCAGTCCGACCACTGCTTCAAACTTGTTCATCAATTGTGAGGATGGAAAGGGATGAAGATTAAATAGTTGTGATTGCATGCCAGATAAATGGCCCAATGATGGTTGACAAGGATGGTGCAGTCTATGCAGCTGTGGCTGAAGTTGTGGCATCAACTGTGAAGGCATTAAACCATTTTGATGAGATAATTGTTGCTGCAACATATTGTTCAAACGGTTTGGATGATCTCCAGGATATAAACCTGTATGGTTCACCCATTGGTTAGGTGGCCGGCTATTTGCAGATGGACCAGAAGAAAATTGTGACAAATTTCCACCAAAATTAGGTGACCCATGATGTAAGCCTGTCAATTGAAGCTGAGGACCAGAAAAGGGAGAGATGTTTGGTAGAGAAATTGCCATTTGAGCACCACCACCAAGATATGGAATATTTAGATGACTATGATTTGGTGAAGCATGCGGCGATTGTCCACCAGGGGGAGGATATGAAGTGTAAGAAGACTTCGGCACAAGAATTGGCTCACTAGAGAAATGTTGATGGTGTTGTTGCTGCTCAGGGTATGAAGATGTCCTGTATAAAGACCTTAATTCTGAGAGTCGAGCAGAAGAAGAATATGGCTGTGAGGACCATCTTTTGCCATCCTGAATGCCTTCAGGGTCAAGTAGCTGCTGTTGATCAAACCAATTAGGGAAATCCTCTCCCTGTGCCAATTCAGCAGCAGATGAATCTGGATGGAAATATCACAGTTAGGCTTTTCATGAAATATCAGCCATTATGAAAAAACAAAGTAACCAAAGATTATAAATGAAATAATACTTACTAGCATATCAAAAATTAATGGAGTGCATAAAAGCAGAAAAGAATTATGAGCTTATGGATTAATTAAATTAAATTTTTTACTTTATGAAAGTATACTATGCAACTGTCCATACTCACTTTCTCTGGATCCCCTGTCACCTATTACTCCTGCACCTCTGGGTCCACTTACCACTTGATTCAACTGCAATAAGATAAACAATCAAGCATATGCAACTAAGACCATAGTCTGGATTTTCAAATCTCTGATGCATAGATACTAAGTTATGATCAACAACCAACACATACTTGGTACAGGCCATTAAGATTGAAAGCAAAATATTTGGTTGAAAAAGAAAATCTTTGATACAATGCAACTGAGTGTTAAGAATGCACCAAAAGAGTGACGCTAGATTTTTATATGATTTAAGAAGTAATAGAAGTCACAAAAACAAAAAGGAAAAAAGTAAGAAAGTGATCATCAATAACCTTTAACAGTAGCAGCAATTAGTAAACTAACCTTTGAAAATGTGCTAGCAAGATCATCAAAATCAGAAAGAGATCTTACAATCTCACCCTGCAAAGAATAAAGAACAGTTAGTTGCACCATTGAAAATTCCTACCATTTGAATATCATCAACTAAAAACTTACAGTTGAAACAATAGTCGTTACATATCAATCAGGATCTTACAAGTAATAGATAAATCCAAAGACAATAAATTGATCCACAAATCTTATAAGTAATTGTGAGCTCATAGGATCATACACAAAAGCATGCAAAGAAGTGCTTCGATTACTGTAGCTACCTAATGACCTTACAGAATACAGGGCAATCTAATAATCTGCAGATTATTGGTGAAACATTGGGAAATTGTGCCCTACATGATAATAGAACAAATAATGTGATACAGCCCAGAAGAAGTAACTGTTTTTTATTATTAAAATGGGCTTGCAAAGACTCAATTCTTGTATACACCTTATATTTTGCAAGCCACCACTAGGAAGTCAAAGATCTGTAGGTTTAATCATATAAAAGATTTATCACTGTTAGGGTGCTTAAAAGCTGGATCTTCATGTTATTTGAACTTTAGGATCCAATCATGAAGAAAGCCTATTGGCAAGTGGCAATTGATACAATTATAAGATGCAACAATCAGCAACTAAACATCACAGTAGAAGTACAAACAGAGAACAGTATTTCAAACGCTACACAATTTCTTCAAGAAGTATTTACAAGTTTTCATCAACTAATGCAGTTCTGTGGTGATATCACAGAATCAATGAAATTCGCAATAGAGAAGAAATCATAACCTGCTGTCTACCAAAGAGGAATTCTTCCTCGTAAAACTCAACCGTGGGCAAGTCCTCTTCTTCATGGTCCAATCCCCCTAACTCAACTTCTTCGACAAGATCTTTACCAAAGAAGGCATATTGAGATGCATCAAACATAGCATCAACTGCACCACAGAACAATTCATGTCAAAAATTGTAGTTCATCTTCAACAATGCAAATGCATATATAGTGGAATTAGGTATTGGCTTTTCCTACACACTTAAAGAGCTTAAGTCACTCGTAAAAACCAAAATTAATATACAACGGTTATCAAGCAAGCACGAGGCTATTAGAGCTTACTGATAAATCAATTTCTTCCCTTTTTTTTTGGCATAAAAAAGTTCATAACTCCTCATGAAGTTTAATGGATGTAACAGTGTAAAATCGAAGCACAAATAGTCAAATCCATCAAACTGAAGAAATGTGGAATAACAACTTCGTTCCATCAGACTAAAATGGAAAGCAATAAATTATACGAAGCTCAAATTAACATGGATCCTGAAATCAGTAAAGACTAAGCATAAAATGAAACTTACAACACCATTTGACGTTGAACACAAAATTAAGCTTTGATGCAATTCCCCAAATATTTAGAGAAAAAGAAAATCCCGAAAACAAAGATCTCAAAAAAACCCAAACTGGAAATTAAAGATCCACCTGAAACGAACAAAACAGGGAAACAAGCAAAACCAACCTGTCGGGTATTCTCCAAATTGCTTAGGATCATCAATTTTGGGAGCCACTTTAATACCACCCCCACTTTCAATCCCTTCCATATCTACACTTGTTTTCTTGTAACTAAAATCTAAATTTAAAAGATAAAAAAAAAAATTAATAATAAACTGAAACTCAAAAGGAATTCTAAATTCCAAATCAATCAAAAAGAAAACGGTGCTAAATACTAAAACCCCTTAACACTGAAACTCCTTAGGTTTCGGGCGAACGATCAGTGCAATGAAATGGATACAATTATAACCCGTAGTTAAAAGTTTGTGGATTAGGAAAAAGAATTAAAAGAAAAAAAAAAGAAAAAAAAAAGGAGAACAATGGAGGAGCCCTACGGAGAAGGAAATAGCGACCGCTTTTTAAATGCTGTTTGGATAAATTTAAAATATTTATGAAATGTGATTTTGAAATTTAGAAGATATTAAATAATTTTTTAAATTTTTAAGTAATTAATTTAAAATATTATTTTATATTTAAAAATAAATAAATAAATAAATTAAACATGATAATTTTTATTAAAATGACTTTTTAAAAATTTTATTTTTAAAATAGGTTTATACCAAATACTCTCTTATTATTGAATTGGGAAAAACGAAAGAGAACGGTGGTTGAGCACTGTCAAATAATTTTTTTTTACCTAATTTTTGGAAAAAAAATATTAAGAAAATACAAAGAAAATGAATAGACGTGGGATCATTTGATTAAAAAATTCTCAGGCGTTCATTTAGTTATTAGTCTTTTTTATTATCTATTTATATAAAATTTGCTACTTTATTTTTTTAGCAAAACAAATTTCGAAATTTCTCAATTTTATTATTTTTTGCTATTGAGTCTTAAATTTAATTTTATACTGATTAACTATCTATTTCATACTTATTAAAGAATTTTTTTACGCTAGTTAGCAAAAATAGAGGAAACGCGCGATAAAAACGTGGCAAGGTAATTTTAGCCACTACCTAAGATTGAATGGCTGAGATGGAAAATAAAAAAAAAATTAAAAAAGTTATAAAACTGTGCCGCTCTTTTGGATGGAAAAATAAAAGAAGAAAAATTCTAATCTATCCATTTATTCTTCTTTTTCTCACGTCACCGCCAACTAAACCCCTCTCTAATCATCTTCATCATTGCAATTTTTTCCTTTGTTACTTTGTTTTTAAGTTTCTTGATTTTTTTTCTGTCTATAAAACATAATTCATTTTATTTCAAAAAAAATTACATCTATTGAATATCAAATCTGCAAACAAATTGCATCCAAATAGCTCAAAACCACGCTTATAATTTCTCCATATCTTTCCTCAAATATTCTTTATTCTCTTAACCAATATCCACTCTTCCAAGTAGTTGAATTGTCCTCATCTCTACCTCTATCGCCATGCCACCGTCTTCATCGCAACAAACAATAGATGAACTACTAACCGGATCTTCACTATTTTCATTTCGAAGCAATGCCTTAAACACCATAAAATAACGATCATAAACTGCAATAATAAATGCACGTGATTCCCATCATCAATTTAGTACTTAAATTTTTCACTTCTCACTCATTTTCCAATCTCATCAAAGAATGAGTTTGCTTTAAATCCACCACCAATGTTAATAATACACATTGGAGGCATTTTCAGCTCAAAAATTGCATTAAAAGCAAATCTTGCTGCATAAATTGCCCGGCAATATGCTTGTGATTTTGTTGCTTTAGAACCCACATGAAATGAAATTCCAACAACTTTTAATCCAATTTGATATGCATATTCAATAAGTGCCATCACTTCTTCAAGAGAAGCACAATTTTTCACCAAAAGAATGATAAAATGTATTTTCATTTGGTACTTTAATTCGAAATAATAATTCAGATTTTAGATGAAATTTTCTAGTTTTATCAATTTCTTGTTTGGAATAAAAAGTTGTGAGATTTACTCCAATATTGACAGCATATTAATCATTTTGGTGTGGTCTTATAAGCGAAAAAGTCGACAGTGGACTTGAGACTGGTGGAAGGAGCCACCATAATAAGAGGTTTTATGTGAGAAATTCATTGACAATAATAAAGATTGGAGATCCTGAAATGAATAAGCCAGTTTTTGTCAATTTACACGAGGTTATGGTAAAAGATGGAAATATGTAAATAATAACGATGTAAGGTTCTTAATTTAGAGAGGATCTTCTCATATTTGAAAATGATACCGTTTTTTGTGTATCTTTATTAATTTTTTATTTTTATTTTTTTTTTTTCATTTCAACCTTTTATCTTGATGCGTTTTTAATACATGTTTCCTTTACCTCCATTAACCACTGTGTAAAAATCATTTAATAAGCATGAAATTGATAGTTTGAAGGCTTAATCAATACAAAATCAAACTTAGAAACTCAATAGCAAAAAAAAAAAAAAAAAAAATTCAAGAGTTTTGAAATGCATTTTGTATTATTTTTTCTATCTTTTATTACCAATGATTTTATTTTGTATATATATATATATATATATATATATATATATATATATATATATATATATATATAGAGTTTTTTATGTTGTGGAACCCACAAAGTAATTATCCAGACGGGGTGTGACATAAGAA
>CANXYC010819077.1:0-20230 GCA_948193065.1 Aleurites moluccanus
TTGATAGATTGTTGAGTTTGTGTTGTTGTGAAGATCCAGAGGGATCCTTGTTATTGAGATAGAAGTGGAAGTATTTAATTGAAGTGCTTATTTGTGTTTTTAGCAGCTGGGCATGCTCCTTATACAAAGGAGATGCTGCCCAATTTTTCATAGATATTTAAGCTATTTTAAGCTTATTAATGTTTTGCATGCCATATAGTATAGTTTTATGGGTTCTTCGCGGTACTGGTAGCGTAAGCATCACCCGTACCCTAGGACCGTCATAGCTCCTAAGTTGGGCTGTGACAATTCTCTAAAATCCTGCAGCCTTTAAGTCCGTGTTTAATTTCTTTATAGCCCAAAATGCCTTGTGTTCAAGTTTAACGGGTAAATGGCATGCTTTTCCAAAAACCAATCTATAGGGTGACATTCCAATTGGAGTTTTATAAGCCGTTCGATAGGTCCATAATGCATCATCCAATTTCAGTGCCCAGTCTTTTCTTGAACTACTTACTTTTTTCTCCAAGATGCACTTGAGTTCCCTATTTGAAATTTCCACTTGGCCACTTGTTTGTGGATGATAAGGTGTTGCAACCTTATGTCTTACCCCACATCTCTTCAAAAGTTTATCAAAGATTTGATTGCAAAAGTGGGAACCTCCATCACTAATGATTGCTCTAGGAACTCTAAACCGTGAAAATATGTTTCTTTTAACAAATCTTATGACAGTGTTGGCATCATTCTTTGGACAAGCTACAACCTCTACCCATTTGGAAACATAATCAACTACTACTAGGATATATTGATTATTGAAGGAAGTGGGAAAAGGTCCCATAAAATTAATGCCCCATACATCAAACAGTTCAACCTCAAAAATATTATTAAGTGGCATTTCAAATCTCCTTGAAATGTTTCCAGTCCTTTGGCACTTGTCATAAGATTCAACATAATTTCGTGCATCCTTGTACATAAATGGCCATTAAAATCCACTTTGCTACACCTTTGCAACAGTCTTGTACGTCCCTGCATGGCCACCAATTTCCCTAGTGTGGCATTGCTCCAAAATATCATTCACTTCATTCTCAGGAACGCATCTTCTAATAATCCCGTCTCCACAGTATTTGAAAAGCAAATGGTCCTCCCAAAAATAAAACTTTACATCTGAAAAGAATTTCTTCTTTTTTTAATAACCAAATTCGGAGGGAACAACCCCACTCACCAAATAATTTACAAAATCGGCATACCATGAAGTTACTTCTTCAATCATCATCAACAACTCTTCAGGGAAATAATCATTTTCTACCAACTCATTATTTTTTCCCTTTATATACTCCAATCTCGAAAGGTGATCAGCTACCACATTCTCGACATCTTTTTTGTCCTTGATCTCTAGATCAAATTCAGTTATAAGTAGGATCCATCTAATTAACCGCGGCATAGCTTATTTCTTCCTTACCAAGTACCTTATTGCCGCATGGTCTATAAAAATGGTAGTCTTTGAACCCACTATATATGACCTGAATTTATCCAATGCAGTTATGATTGGTAGCAGTTCTTTTTCAGTTGTGATGTAATTCTTCTGAGCATCATCAACCACCTTGCTAGCGTAGTATATCACATACACTTTCTTGTCATTTCTTTGTCCTAGCACTGCTCAATAGTAAAATCACTAGCATCACAAAGAATTTCAAACTATAATTATCACATGGAAAAATATATACAATTAAGTATATAATAGCTCTGAAATTGGAAACTTTCAGTGGTGAAGTCAGGACTTTGTGGTAAAGGGTATTTATCTACATTATATTTTTTAATATAAAAATTAAAATATATTAAAATATATTAAAAATTAAATTAATAGGATATATAAATAAATTTTAATTTTTAATCCAATTTTAATATAAGTACATGAATTTTAAAAAATTGATAAATAGAAAATAGACATATTAATTCTTAATCCAACTCTAAGTCCTCTCATATTGAATATTTAAAAAAAAATCATTATCAAAATAGCAATATCAAAAATCTGATACACTATATAAGAAAAAATATACATAAAAGTTAATTTTAATAATGAAAATCTAAATAATTTATAAAATCATTACTTACCCAATATCAATTGGAGATTATTAAGATTAGAGAATTTTTTAAATTTTTTAGAAAATAATTAGTTCAGGGAATTTAGTTGTAATTGAAAAAAAAAATAATAAAATAAAAGAAATAAAAGGAAATTTTAAAAAAATGAACCATGAGTTGAGAGGAGTGAAAAAAAAAAGATAAGAAAAAAAAGGTAATTGATGAGTAAATCGATTATATTTTATATGATTTTTTTGAATAATTACGTCACTAACAATGATTACATATTACCTGTTAATATTTATTTGTAAGTTTGGATAGTGAATTTTTCTTAAAATTTAAATGTATTTAATTAGGGGTTGCTCATGAATATTATAATATTAATTTTTTTATAAATTCAGAAAAATATTCAAATAAATTTAGAAGGGATCACAAAATAATATAATACATACATACATTTTTATTTTTATTTTTTTATATCCAAGATATGCTTGTGCACCCTAAAGTTTATTTGACTCCGCGGCTGAAAACTTTAACACCTAATTTTAAAGAATTTCAACCTATTTATAATCTGTCAAAAATATTATTATTATATATATGTCAAATCATTGGAATGTTTAGATTAAATAGGAAATCAGAAAATTAATCACATGCGAATAAAGAATTAATATGTGTAAAAAATTAAATTTAAATGAATTATGTAAAAATATTTCTATAATTTAATGAATTTTTTTTTTTAAATTGTGTAGTTTGAACCTGAATATGGCTCCCTCTTTGATTGAGACATATTCCAACTGAGTTTATATATACACTTTCCCATGAAACAAATATGAAATTAAAGTTTAGAGAGCATTTTCAACTCTCATCCCACCAAATCATTTTTCTTATTATTATCGAATTAACCTATCTTAATTGAAAATATTTATTTAGATATCAAAATTTTAATTCTTAACTTTTTATATTACAATACAGGTGTTAGTTATAATAAGAGTTTTAAACTTGTAATTGCTGTAATTAATCAACCTTAATCCAGTACAACCCCAGGTGATCAAAACTCAACAGTATGTTAAAGCATTAAAAAGTCCAAAAAAGAAAAACCCACTGTTAACATATATTTTAGTAATCAATGTATGTACTTGCAACATCAAAACAGTCAAGTCGGATAGTCAATTCGATTACTCTGTCTAATTTTATATTTTATGATTTTTTTTATTCATTATATCATATATTAATTATTAAATATTTTAAAAAAATAAAATAATAGGGTATATAAAAATAAACATTGATATAAAATAAAATAAAAAAATTCGGAATACAAAACAGTATTTGTATATTAACAAATAACATTAATTTGAAACAGGGAAAACAATGTGCAAAACTGATGCTTTACCAGTGGATATCTATAGATTCATAATCACAAGAACGTACTTGTACCATCCATTATATTTTGCCCTACCAAATTTACATCAATAAAGCCCTAGCTTCCAAAATCCTCACTGTGCCTGTATTCTCTTATGAATTATACATCAGTTAGCTTCCATTTAATTGGGTTTTTAATTTATGGAAACATTATATGAAATACATTTAAATTTCCTTTTTTCATACAGATTAAAGACACAGAGATAAGTCTTTTCAGACATTATTCTTATATATGTGCATATGCATGTGCAACACTATTTACAGTACACACTCAAACATCCAATCATTAATTAAATATAATATAAAAATAATAGTACTCGAGTTGTTTATAGCTAAAAATATGAGATTAGCTCAAATTTGAGTCAGAATCTAATAATTTAATAAGATAAATAAAGTAGTATTACACACTTAATTTACCTAAATCATTAGTTAATTACCTTAAGGTGGAAAAAGCTTATCTCCACATCTGCATTTCCACAAAAGATGATAGTAACCGTTGTTATCTTCATCATCATCTCCTCTATGAGATGATAGTGCTTTAGAAATAGTGAAATCTTTCTTTTGATGAGAAGGAACGACCAGAATAGCCATGCAAGGTCTGCAACTGAAGCACTTGTTTACACAACTAGGAGGCTTTGAACCCAAAATCATCTTCTTTTTCTGTAAATTCTCGTTATAATTGTTGCTAGAAAATACTAATCCTTCAGCTACAAATATTTCAAAGAAAAAGGAAAAAAATATAAATAATTTTACAATTCAATATAATAAACTTTTAAATTTTTTTTTCACTTTAAATTTCCTGAAATGGGTTGGATTTATATTACCTGATTTTGGTGGTGGTGATGGTAGAAAGGTGAGACAAAAGATCAGGAAAAACATAGCTACTACAGCAGCAGCAGCAAGTTTAAGCCTTTCTGGGTAAGTAATTCCAGATAGAGCCATATCAAGTCCAAGAACACTTAATTAAAAATAGTAATAATAATAACTGATGTATGTACAGTAAAGATATTATAAATAGGCAAGAAATTAAAGAGAAAGGTGATGTATTGTTGTTATAGGGAGAGAAAAACAGGGTAAATATTTTAGAAACGAGGAGGATCGATTGGTAGTTTGGTTGAGTGTGTAAAGAGAAAGAATTGACTGTATATTATATGTAGACTAGGAGAGTTTATTTTTTGAGGAGAAAGTTGAAAAGAGCAAGGCTGTTGGCCTTGGAAGGCATATGTCTCTGGTAATAGTGGGTTTGTTCACCAATTGAAGAAATGTTTTAGACTTTGAAACTGTTCTCTTTGTTTATAGAAAAGAAAAAGAAAATATAGCTTTCTTTCTTTCTTTCTTTTTTCTTGGGTTGTTTTTTGGGAAACTGTGGCACTGACTTTCGTTTTTTGAGTGTGAATCACTATTAGATCATCTCCCGTTAGCCGACTTGATTTGACTGTCTTTATGATCTTAATTTATCACACATTCTCAAACCATTAACAGGTTTTTTCTTTTTGAATCTTCTTTTGTTTGAATGTATTTCATTTTTTATTTCATATATTTTTTTATATATTTAAATATTTATTTTTTAAAATATTTTAATAATTAAATTTTTTAATGTAACCTATAAAAAAATATCTGCCAAAAATAAAATACACCAAAAAAATAGAAAATCAGAACTGAATTTTTCTTGCCTCTTTAAATGGCCAAATAAACCTTTAGTAATAATATTAAAATTGAGATTTTTTGTGTTTAAGAGATTTAGGAGGTTCTTGAATCCTCTTAAAAAAAGAAGATAATCAATTAAGAGGGTTGTTTTAAGAATTTTTTTAACTTTTAAGTAAAAATTGAAATATTTGAATATTCTTAAAAAAATAAATTTGAGAGGTATTTGAACTGAAAAAATAACCTGTAATTTATTTTTTATATAGATTTTTTAAGAGAGTTTTTAATTTTTTTATGACCTTTTTATCCTTAATAAATTTGAGAAATGGCATAATAACATTCAAATGCTTTGTAATTAAATTTTAATTTTATAATTATTATTTTTTCAAAATCCATTATATAGTTTAAATTTTAATTTCATAATAACTTCCACACACCCCTTTAAATTCAAGATAGTTGTTATTATTGTTTGATTTTGATATGATGTCTAATTTTATATTAGCATGATACTTTTATGATGTACATAATATTTTTTTTGGTTAAATTTGAAAATTTTAAATATTAATAATTTTGAATGTGGTTTTCTTTTCCAAATAGATTTATAGTAATATAACAGAAATATAAATTATTTTTTAATTCTCACTTGTAAGTTGAGTAATTTTATGGCATTTTATCAAAAATTTACCACACTAAAGGTTTAATAGTTTAATTCTTGGCTATTTTTTGAATTCTAAATTAATTATTATTATTATTATTATTATTATTATTATTATTATTATTACATAAATAATTTTGGATCAAATTGTATTATTTTTTCATTCTTAAAGCAAAATAAATATAGCCTTAAAATATATAAAAAAAATTAAAGAAAAATTTATAATTTTTATATCACAAAACAAACGCTCAATTTACTATAAATTATCAATCCAATACCAATAGTTTGTTTAACAAGTAAGCATGACTTGGTATCAAGGGATAATTCAATCTATCGTATCAAGTGCACCACTATACTGTAATAGCCCGCGCAATAATAGCTGCTTAGCAACCTCTCATATCGATTCAGAATGAAAAGATTAAGTAGTTTATATAGTTTATTTAATAATTATTTAAATAATTAAGGTTAATTATTTTAAATCAAATTGAGTTATAAAATAATAAGTTATTTGAAAATAATTTTAAATTTATTGTGATACTTTGAATCAAATTATATGAAATAAGTGAGCTCATAAAAAAAAATTACCCATGAAACATAATATGAGATGAAGTCATTTAAAACACTGACGAATTACAATATTCACTTTCGAGACATTGACGAACTATAATATTACACTGATGAACTATAATATTCAAGTCCAATCAAAACTCGCAAAATTACGAGTATAACACTCGTGCACCAAGAGTTTAATGTGATTTTTCTCTACAATGTAACTAACCTAAATTTGGAGTTTGAATCTCTATGTAATGAAATTTTAGATATTAAAAATAAATTATTCTTATTATCAATATTTTTAAAATCGGATTAGTTAAAAAACCGGTGAAGACAGCGGGGCAGAGAGCTAAAGGTTCGATAGAAATCGAACCGATTAAATCGAAAAAAATTAATATATATAAATATGTATATATAATTTAACATTTATTATATATATGATGAAAATAAATATAATTTGATATTTATTATTTTTGATCAAAAATTAAAAAATTTAAAAAAAAATTTGACCCACTTGAACCGAAAAAATCAATCTGGTTTAATTGATTCATCAGTTTTTTAACCGCTTTTTAGAGATAAATTTTTAGAGACTGACCAAACTGATTTTTAGTTCTATTCTTAATTTTTTTAATTCGATCAATCAATCCGATCCGATTTTAATAATCATACATATTATCCTATTGGACACCTTTTAAATCTCGACTTCTTAAAAATTAGTACCCTCGACAATAAAATAATTATATTTTTTAATAATTTTCAAATCATTATAGTGATCAAAGGGAAATTAGTTGAAAATAATGATTTACATCAATATAATTATATTGCCTTCTATCATATAAATTCATTATTATAGTTTTTCTTTTTCTTTTTCTTTTTTTAAGTATTAGAGAGGAAAAAATTTTACAAGTTGATGAGATTTAATAAGCATATCCATATATAATTAAAAATATTTCCAGATTAATTCGTATATTTATCAAAATTATATTTTCTTCTCTAATGAATTTTAAAATACATTTTCTTTTTTTACTATATTTTGAAAAATTATCTTTTAAATATTAATTAAAAAATTATCTTTTAGATGTATATATATAAAAAATAGAACTCTAATTCATAAGATAGAGATCAAATCCACTTTACTTCTTGGAGTTATTTATTTATTAGTTGAAATTAAATTATTTATAAATTGGAGGATTTGATTTTTTGATTCAGCATCCAAAAAATAATTTATGCATACATAAATCAAAGGTGAGAGGTGTGTTTTTAAATTTATTTAAAGAGAAGATTTTTTTTTTTTTTTTTAATATTGAGAAGAGGTGAATCGATTCGAAATTTATTATTCAGAAAAATATGCATTTACTGTTAAGTTATATTTTAACGTACAAAAAGAAGATTTAATTTTAATTCACAAGTTAAGTGATAAGAAAATACTTTTCAATTTATATATATATTGGAAAAGTTTCCAAAACTAAAATCAATATTATTGGAATTTGAAGTCATAAATATGTAGCTCTAAAAAATATTAATTGGAGTTTGAAGTCATAAATCTGCTGCTCTGAATATGTTTTTGTGTGTAACTGAGCCAAAGTTAATCCTTAAGACTAGCTAATTTCAACATTTGGAGGGCAGGATAAACTGCAAAAGAGGTGAAGGGGTAAATGGATTTGTAACCTTTTGCAGGCTTTCTTTTTCACTTTCAGATGCCCAGTTTTATTTACAATTGTTCCCTTGAATCAAACTGTTTCCTCGAAAATCAAACTGTTCCCTTGAAAATCGAAATGAAATTCACTTTTCTTCCAATTCATTGTGATTTTGTTATCCAAAATTTATTTTAGGAAATTATTTTAAACCAATTCATTTTTATTTTTTACTCTAAGGAAGTTTTAATTTAGGGATAAAAGTTAAACCAATCAAATCGAATTAAACTGATGAAATCAAATTAAAACTAATGGTTTCATAATTATTTGATTTGATTTTGATTTGAAAATAAAACAAACAAAAGGTTCAATTTGATTTGTTATTTGAATATTTTTTATTTCAAATCGAACTAAATTGAAGTTATATATATATATATATATATATATATATATATTATTTTTTATTATTATTATAATTAAATATATTTGATTTTATTTATATACATTCACATATTTTTTTTAACTTAATATTAATTTAAAATTTTCAAAAAATACCATTCATAAAAATTAACTAAAGATAAATAAATAAAAAATCTAATTTTTAGAAAAAATACAAAGTTTTTAGTATGTTAATTAATGAAATAGATAAATTTTACATTGTATATTAAATTATTTTTAAATTTTTTTATCACTGATATTTTATCGGTATATTTTTTTTTATAATAAAATGATAACAATTTATAAAAAAAAATATTTTTTATTTGAAATCGTCCAATCGAAAGTGATTAAAAGAATCACACTAAGACCTAGTTTAATACAACTTATGAAAATAGTTTTTTATATGGAGAAAAGTTATATTTTTAAAAGTGATATTTCTAAAAATAATTAACTGTATATTTGTGTTTGATAAAATATAATATAAAAACTACTTATAAACTCATAAGTAGATAGATTTGTTATTATTAGCAAAAGTGAATGATATTTTTGTCCATTAATTTTTTAAAATTAACTACGCGTTTAACCTAAAATTCAGTTATTTTAAAAAATTTCAATTTATAACTTATTTAAATAGTTAAATTTTAGCTATCCAGAGAATTTTTTTTATTAATTTTGATATTTATCAAATACTATAAACTAAATCAAAATCAATTTCTTACAAAAAAAAAATTTACTTTTTTCTTTTCATATATTAAACAGATACTAAAAATTTGATTGAAATTTTAATTTAATTTAATTTGAAAAATTTTTAAATAAAAAAATTAATTTAATTTAATAATAATACTTTAAATCTACTAAACCTAACCATGTGACCCCTAATTTAACTCATTGCGATTCCTTACAATTATAGAATTAAAGAAGAAATACTTTCTTGCAACCAAATAAGAAAGTTTTAAGTTACTATTCATATGGACTTCCTAAATTGACTTCATGCCAAATAAAGGAGCCCTAAAAAAATTATACTCTCCTTTTGGAAAAAAAAATTATATTTTTATAAAAATTAAGAAAAATAGTTAATTTAATTAAAAAATAATTTTTATTTAATAATTTTCATAAATATTCATTCAAAATTATTAATAATTTATTGATAAAAATATGATTCATTAATGTTGAAATATATTAATAAATTAATTAATATTTGAAAGAGGAAAATGGTAAATAATTTGATACAAATGAAAAAGAAAAGTGATTTTATCTTTTTTTGACAAAAAAAGTATAAGAATAAATTTTTAATCTTAAATTGTGGTAAAGGGAAATTCATTAATTTGATCAAGAATATATCCCTCTTATTAAGTTTGGATTTTTGGATCATTATCATTATAATTTTTTTTAAAAATAAAATTTAATTTTAACCCAACTTGAAATTTATTTGTGTTGAAAGCAACTTCAGCACCACTTATTACTAAATGTCTAAATAATGAGTGAATATTCACTGAAAATATAAAAATAAATAAATTTTAACTTAATAATACTAAAATTATTTTGAGTAAATATTCAATGAAAATATAAAATGAATAAATTTTAACTTAATAATACTAAAAATTTAAACAAATGATTCAAAATTTCCCGTACTATACCTAACCTAATTATTAATGATGTCTTAACCCAATTGATTTAAATTAAAATTTTGAAATAAAAAAATTTCATATTCAAATCCTATTAATGTGTAGTATTTAATATTTTATTTGGTTTATATTTTATTTTACAATTATTTGAAACAACAATTGTTGAATGTAAACATTAGTAAATACTAGTGGTGTCTTGCTATAAAAAAAATAAAATAAAATAAAATAAAAGATAAATTATTAGGTAGGATGAAATTATTAATATATTATTATAAATTAGTATTATCAGCCAATAAAATAAAAGGATTAGCAATTAATTTTACTTAATAATTTTTCAAAATAAAAACCTAAAATTATTGCCAAAGCTTATACTCCAGTTGCAGCCCAATTAGAAATAACCAAAAAACTGTTGATCAGAGCAATGTTTGGTCATCATATCGGACGGTAAATGGTGTATTGTCCAAATAAAAGCTTGCATGATAAGACCTTGCTAACCGTACGTTTGAAGAACTGTTGAAATAATGAGTATCATGTCACTGCTTGACTGACATGTGTCAGTTTTCTGGTGGCTATTTTTTCTGCTTTTTTCTGGATTTAACATGAGAGAGGAAATTACTTTTGTACTTGTTAAAATTTCATAATTTTATTCTTGACATTCTGTACATGTTGATCTTTCATAATTATGTACAATATTCTTAGTCTTAGATCTGATCTAACATAATAAAAAAATAAAGTTTATAAGAATTAATAAAAAATAAAATAAAATAAAATTATATGTATATTTTTTCACTTATATTATTTTTAAAAGATTATTAATAATCACGAATGGCTAACTATAATTATGTATATATTTATTATGATTTTATTAATTATTTTCAAGTAAATGATATGTAAATATTGAAATATTGAAAATTTATTTAAAAAGAAAAAATTATCAGGATTCGAATTCATCTGCAGTTACTTTACTATAAAAATTGAAGTTGTATATTAGATATCAATGGTTTGGAACCTCCTTGACATCTTTTTGAGACTGCAGTGTTCCTGGAATGGTAATATGAAGAACACCATTCTTCAACTCTGCCTTTAACTTCATCAACTTTAGCATCATCAGGTAACAACAAACTTTGCGTTAATAGTATCCATAGCTTTTCATTAATAGAACTAGTAGATTGAAAAAAAAAAAAAAGGATTAATTGTTATTTCTTCTTTTAAAATGATTCAATACATTAAATCTCATCTAACCTTTTAAAAATGTATTAACTTTTTCTAACAAATATCAGAATATATTATTAGATCATTCCGTTCAATTTTGCCATTAGTTAACCGTTAATCAATTCTATAAGGGTAGTAAAAAGACAGAAATAGTCTTGTCATTTATTTTTAATTAATTACATTCTATTTTTACATTAAAAAATATTTTTTAAGGCTAAAAAATTTATTTTCATATTTTTTGATAAATTTTAAAATAAAAAATAAATAAAAATATTTTTTTATTTGTTATTTTTATTTTAAAAAATAATTTAAGAAATTAAATTATTTCTTCTTAAATTTTTTAATACAAATAAAAATTTTATTGACAAATTTAAAAATAAAAAAGTAAAAATATTTTTTATTTTCAAATTTTTTATTTTTTAAAAATAAAATTAAAATATTTTTATTTTCAAATTTGTCAAAAATATGAAAATGTATTTTTTAACCTTAAAAAATATTTTTTAAAGTAAAAATAGAATGTAATTAATTAAAATTAAAGAGTAAGGATATTTTTATCTTTTTACTGCTCTTATAGGGTTGACTAACAATAAAATTGGACGGAATGGTCGAGAAGTCTATTGTGACATTCGTCAGGAGGGAGTTAGTATATTTTTGAAAAGTCAGGAATGATTTAGTATATTGAGTCATTTTATAAAAAGAAAATAATAATTAGCCCAAAAATATAGGTAAAGAGCTCCTCGAGATGGATTTAGGATGACCCTTCTATGATTAAGTCAGTAAACTGAAGAAAAGAAATAGAGAAAATGTCGAGAGAGAGAGAGAGAGAGTGATCTCTCTCCTTTCCTTTACCTTGTTCTTACATTATATAGCGGAAATGTAAGACCATAGAAGCATCAGTCGTCATGCTATTATAGGATATTAGAGATCATTTTTATCTTTTATCATATATCTCCCACTCTCTTGTCTAATTTATGCATATATATATAAAAAGATTCATCCATATTGTAGATAAAGCAGCCAAAATAAAGGTTAATATAGAAGCAAGTTGCGTTGATAGATTTAAAGGTAGTTGAATGCTTGAATATAGATATGAGCTAAGGAGCTCGATGTAAAGGCAATTTGATGCTTGAAAAGAATGCAAGATAATGAGCTTGATATAGAGGCAACTGGATGTCTGGATAAATAGACGAGCTCGATGCCCAAGTAGTTAGGTGCTTAAAGAGAAATGCGAGCTGATGAGCTCGATTATAGAGGCAATTGAATGATTGGATAGATTGGTAAACTGACAAGCTCAATGCCGAGACATCAAGGTGCCTGAAGAGAGATGCAAGTTAATGAGCTCAATTATAAAGGCAATTGAATGTCTAGACAAATAAACAAGATGATGAGTTTGATGCTGAGACAACTGGATGCCTGATGAGAAATGCAAGCCGATGAGCTCAATTATAGAAGCAATTGGATGTCGAGACAAATAAGCAAGCTGACGAGCTTGATGCCGAGGCAGTTGGATACCTGATAAGAAAAGCAAGGCGAAGAGTTATATACTAGGGAATATGCCATATTGAGGGCTTATATATGAAGCGTGTAAATGATCACTTTATAATTGCTATATCGTGGTGTAGCCTTATAGGCCAAATGGCTTTAGGTCTTCGACGCTACACTACATAGACTTATAGATTTCAAATAACTTAAAGTTTTTTATTTCACAATATGTGGATTTATAGATTCTCAATATATATATATATATTGAAAAAAAGGAGAATTTTATTAATAACTAGAATCATAATTCAAAACATCAATCAAAAAAGCAGAAATAAAAGATTATTCATGGTTTTCGGACAAAGAATGAGCTCCCTTTGCTAATAAATAGGCAGCCTCATTCACAGAACGCCTCACAATAGAAAAGAACACCTAATTAAGTTCTTTTACAAAACTCTTATAAACTTTTAATATTTTTAAATCTTCCGAATAGTTTCAAGATTATCATTTCTTAAATATTTCTGAGTAATATGTCTCGTCAAGTGAGATCTTATTATATAATACGCCTCATTGATGAAGAATTTTAAAAACCCATCTTATATAAAAGTTTTTAAGAAATATATCTCGCCTAAACATCACTAACGAAGGACTTTAAAAATTCAATGTCTTTAAATAATAATACCCCTCATTTGTAAAGGACTTTATAATTTAATACAAAAGAAAATGTAGGACTTTAGAACCACGTGTCTTTATGCTACTAAGAGATACTAGAGACCACTTTTATCCCTTATCATATACTTTAAAGCATATTTATTAAACAAATTAAAAAAAATTCCTATTGAGTATTTAGAATATATTATTTTGATGTGAATCATAATTAAATAGAATAATTTATGAATATGCTCCATAACAATCCGCAAGTGAGAATTAACATATATGTACTTAGAAAGGCAATTGCAATAAACTTGTAATTAAAATAGTAAGTTAATCTTTTAATAATTTTAGTTCGAAGAGAGTATTATAATTTTACCATAAAGTTATATGGTAGGAATTTTCCACAGGAGACTGAATCTGATGTCACATTTCTCAGCACTGCTTCCACTTTTTTTTCTTTCTCGTTCACATTGTTTTATTAGCCCTAATTTGATTTTGTTTCCTTTAATAAATAAAATAAAACCTACCTGCTCCTACCCAACATTTTTTCTACCAACCACCATTACCACTCCATTTCAACCAAATTTACTACTAAAGTGAAACAGTAAAAGGATTCCAACATGTCATTTTTAACCCATTGTGCTCTTTTCTCAATCTACTTGATGAGACAATCTTTTTTTGTCAATTGGTTTATTCCCCTTTTCAGTAGCCATATTGCTATCACATTGACATTTTTCTTGAGTGTTCCAAAACACAGAGAATGAGAGAGAGAGAGAGAGAGAGAGAGAGAGGTCCAGTGTTTTTAATAGGTTTGAATGCAATACAAAGGGAATATGTCAAAAAATGGCCTGCAGAGGAGAAAACAGAAGCCGGGCTGGGCATATCGTAAATAATGTTACAGTTGATATACACACACCGCAGTTTGTTCAAAAGTATCTTAATCTGAACATCAATTGAGAGGGGATTTCCATTCCAACCAACCAACATTCAATTTGTCATATACTTCTGCTGCTCAATCATACATGCCCTCCTGCTCCCAGGTGTCCACTAGAAAATCTACCATTTCCTGTCATTTAGATCAATGAACAATAAGAATTGCATGGTTTAGGAAATTAACATACTGAGGCAGTGAGAAGAGAGAATTACAGAGAGACGAACAGGCTGAGGTAATGGTTTGTTGCTCCCAAGTAAACTGTCGTATGTTGCGTTCCAGCTTCAGCAAAGCCAGAAGTTTTTAACATGCAGAGACAATCAGTACTGACAGGATAACCAGAAAAAAATTCATGAATGAACAATGTTTATCTTCAAGATAACATGGTTTATGTTCCAGATATGATTTCCCCACACATATGAACATGCAATGCCCTAGAAATCTGGGAACTTATAGGTTTTCTTTCACAAGCTAACATATGGATTTTTAACAATCTTGATATTTTCCGGTATTATCTGTAACACTAAATTTGATCAAGAAAAAGCCACAAATGAGTAGCAGACAAGACAAATAAAACTGGCATGAAATAAATTATCCTCTTAGTCATCTCAACTCAATTACGGTTTTGTTTAAAATAAAAGCTCAATTAGGGTAAAAAAGATGGATACATTTATTCCACTTAGTTCTTCACAAAAATTTGAAACCATAAATAATTATTATACAGTGCAAGTGGTATTTATATATTTTATAACAAAAAAGTTGGAAAGGAAGTCATCCCAAACAGTCGTGTTAAAATCATGAACTTGGGAATTTTGTCACTAATAAACAATAGGTTGGATACAATTGGATGCCATGGAAGCAAAAATCCAACTCATTACAAAACGCAAACTTGACTAGAAATGTCAGGAATTGCTCTCTAATTCGTGATTAGCTAATTTCTTAAATAAAAGGGTGATATCTGAACTAATAAATGATGATATATATATATATCAAAATCAATTGCACCATCAGATGCAGATCTAGACACATTTAATCAGTGGGAGCAATGTACATATTCATGTTTGCTTTGTTACATGCGTGGGTGTGTATATATATATATATATATATATATATATATAATGGTGCACACTAAGATAACAAAGTAAAGTCTGATAATACATATAAATAGATTAAATTTTGCATAAATTTTTACTTTATTTTTAAAACGAAGCTCATAAAATTAGTCCACTGCAAAGATTATTAACAAGTTAAATTAAGTGTGTATTTCTATTTCAAACATTAAATTCACAATTTAATCCATAGTAGACACCCAACACTTGAAAAACATGCACAGCTGTAGGAAAATTACTTTAACAATGCATGATCAGCACCTATTAATTTGACACCGTCAAAAAATTTGAAAGCAACTCACTTTAATTTGGGTTCCCGAGACTGCTGTGCAGACTTGACAGAACTTTTATCTCCTACCCATCGTTGCCTCATCTGATTCCAGATAAGAAGACCTGCATCAAGAGCTCATTTAGGTGACTTATGGCACTTGCAAAATCATGCAAGCACGTACAGATGGAAAGAGTGAACATCAACAGCTTAATAAATAGAATGGTGTTGGGGCACAGAAGCACTATGAAGAAAGCCAAAGCAGGGAGTGCGGATAGGTGGCTAGGTGATCCTCACTACCCATTGTAAAATCTTACCAACCACTGAAACATATGGTATTAAGCTGTACATAGCCCTATGAAATATATATTGGCATTAATCACACGTAGCAAAAATAAAAATTCAATAATTGAAGCGTGAATTTGAAGGTCAGTTCCCAAAAAGCATCAATCATTGGCAACCATATTGCGAACCCTTGCCCCTTAAATTTCAATGATCAAAGTTGTCAGATGATTTGAACCATTACCGTGGTTTAGAAATTCAGAGGGTGCACTAGTGCTACAGGAGCCACCATGTGGATCAAGGGTCTGGTTGACTGCACTGATTGATGACATGCTTCCCTGTGACTGAACAGCACTGTTGTCCATATCACAAGTGCTGGTGGTCCAGAAATCCTCTGATATGCTAGGTTTTTTCACTCTCTGACCTTGAATTTTTGATCCTTTAGATGGCTCATCTACTGAGGTAATTAATGTGGGCTTCTTGTAGCATCCAAGACAACCACTGCGCTGTTGCAAATCACATACAATCATATAACTGATGAATACCAGCCACAACGAAGCATAGTTGTGGCCACATTATGAAGATTCAGATATAAGATAGCTCTACAAAATCACCCGGTTACTCCTGAACTGAAGATGAAAAAAAGCATAAAGATAGAAATACAGAGCGGGACAATCATCTTCACATGGCTAAACACACTTGACAACATTGCATTTTTATCAACTCTTGGAAAGTCCTAGAGCTGTACTTTATTATAAATTAGAAATATAAACCTTTGAAAAAAAGAAAAGAAAAGAAAGGACCAAAATAAAAATAAAAATAAATAAAACTCCAAAAATTCAAAAATCCTAAAACATTATATCAAGTACATTCTCCCTATAGGGTTCAAAATGCATTCTACAAACCCTTATTAATTTCTTAACTTTCGTTGACATTATATTGCTGAACCGTACTAAAAACTTTTGTGCATGGAAGCTCAACATGCTCAAATGAGTTCAGGAGTATCCAGCAGTATTAGATGTGTTATTCATATTTTAAAAAATAAAGAGAAAAATTTCAATTTTGAAGTTTCTGTATATGTTTGGGAATATCAATATCAAATATCCAAAGCAAATATGGATCCTTTCTACAATAGTTCATGAGTTTGTAGAAAAAATTTGCCAACAGAAAAATGAATAAATAAGAAGACAGGAGAAAAAAGGATCACACAAAATTGTAGAAAAGACATGAGATGAGAGAGTCAGAGAGAAGGAATTTTTGCAAAGAACATTGATTCGGAAATTTGTGTTTATTGGGTTACTTAAGCATGCTCGCATGCATGTTAACATCAAGGAATAACATCTCGTAAATTTTGAGATCGAAGTTAAATTTGAGTCGGATCCAATTCTTATAGTTGCATTAATTCTATGGCATACTTCACATTTAGTGATTGTATCCAGGCAAAGGAATCATGCCATGAATGTGAATCTTTACTAAGTCGAAACTGAATCAGCATACAGTTAGGCACCTAAATTACTGTAGTTTTGTATACTGAGAAAGAAAGAAAAGAGAACTGAAGGAGTTAGAGAACTTTAGATGGGCCCTAAGCAATAGATGAGAATTTCTTTAACTTATTTAACTATGTTAGCATGCCAGTTCAATTCCAACTCAATATATACACATGCCTAATGGCATGATTTTCACCCATAGATATAATTGCTATCAATAATACAGTACATGACAAAATTATAAGAGTTGACTAATAAATGAAAATCCACGCTTACATGATTTATAGAATATTAGCCCCATAATATGAATTATGTAAATTCAAACAGAAAGCATACAGAGATTGACAGCATTATACAAAATGGCACTATTCGATTTTGTTGTCATTAGAAGATGACAAATTGAATAGAAAATCCTATGCTACATCCAAGAAAGATGATGCAATTTAGTTACAGAGTACAGTAACATACAAGTAGGGGTGGAAGCCAAACCGAACCAAACTGACCAAACCAAACCGAAACTGATGGTTTCACAATTTATTTGATTTGAAAAATAGAATAAACCGAAAGTTCAGTTTGGTTTACGGTTTGAGTATTTTTTTCTCAGGTTTTAAACCGAACCAAACTGAAGTTATATATATTGTAAGGAAAAATAACCAAATTGATATTTTACTAGAATTGCAAAGAATTTTTTGAAAAAACAAAAAAGTTTTGGCCAATTGGGCTTCCTACTTAGGCTGTACAGTGTACACTCTCACTAAGTTAGTTACTAGTAACAATAAAGTCAATGACTATAATTGATAAAAATAAAATGATTATACAAGTAGCAAAGCACTTAAAGGTAATTATAAGTTTGGTCATTCTCCTACCATATTAGCAACAGCAAGTAGGAGAGGCCACCACATGTAAGATGATGACATCAATCTACATTCTCCATTCTCCAATCACATTATTTTCAAGATTATCAAGCAATGCTTTTTACAAGAGCCCATTTCTTAGAGTGACCTTGAGCTATCAATTTGCAGAATCTTTGCATGTGATTATCCTATGCCTGGCTAAGGACCCAAAGCAAGATGATCTTCCTACTCCTAAAATAGGGGAAGATCCATTACATAGAGTAGATCTCGCATGTTAGTTATAAAGTAAACCGATTAAAACACAACAATCAACTTTAGTGTTTGGAGTTTGGACATGATTACCTACTTTTCCACATGTCCCACCAAAGCTATATGTTGCATTTTAATTGGCTTGGTCTAAACCTAATTCACTGTAAGAGTCAAATTGACAAAAGTTTAAAACACACAGAATATATCACATTTCAAACACTTATCAAGATTTAAAAGGCAAATTGTTGCCTACAATAGGAAGGAAGCAAATTCATGGAGTTCTCTCATCCAGCCAAACCATTCATCACTCTTTCAAGCCTATGGCTGGTGCTGCAACAAGTCTACAGCTCACCAATGCCTCAAGCAAACCTAACAACTAGGCGCTCAGCAGCCATCCTAATTTCCTAGGAGTGTCCCTTGTCTACTTTGGTGCCAAAATGCTCTGGCACATGGACCACACTAACTAAGAACAGGCCAACAGCTTCAATGTACAAACTAAAGTGGTGTTAGCTAAAAATCACTATAATTTGATGATTATGGATTATCCACTTCAAAACACTTCAAATATTATCATAAGCTATTTATCTTGCCCTAAGTAACCCAACAAGGAAGAAAAACAAGGCCCAGCATCATCTGATTTGTTAAGTCAGACCACATTCTTTTAACTGATTGCACTCATGCAATTCTATTTGGTTAAAATATCATGTGTCATGGAGATAAACCTTACACTTTCCCAAGCCCCTAAACGTTATGGTTTTGAGAATGACTAGAGTGATGCAAAGATAGCTTCAAGCAAGCACCAGATTTCATTCATAACATGTGAAGTTCTGAAAAGTGGATGATTGCATAGAATCAAATTCCTCCAACAGATAAATATTTCCTTACAATTGATCTGTGAATTCAAATCGTGCAAAATGTCAAAAGGGTATAGAGCACTGACTTGTTCCTGCATCCTCCCATAGACCTAACACACGAATATCCCAAGACTATTCAATTAACGAAGTCATGAAAAAAAGAACCTTTAGATGTAATATGACCACTTACCCAAACGTAGTTCCCATAAATTTCAAGAAAATGCATCAACAACTTCCATAAGCAGATCTCTAAGTACAATTTTAATCAAAATGATAACAATACAGCAAGACAAGATTCTCAAAAACTTTCGAGAAAACTAACTGCAGTTTTTTATGTCTTGGTCTCATTGCCCAAAAAA
Organism: Aleurites moluccanus; assembly: GCA_948193065.1. NCBI lineage: Eukaryota > Viridiplantae > Streptophyta > Magnoliopsida > Malpighiales > Euphorbiaceae > Aleurites > Aleurites moluccanus. Next base: position 19,761 of record CANXYC010819077.1, read on the forward strand.
AATATTAGGAATTCATATGATGCCAACAAACAAATGAAATCATTAAGAATTCCTGCAAAATAAAGACTTAACCAGATTTTTTATTTTCCAAATCATACCAAAAGCAAAAACTCTTAAGAAATTAACCAGAATTTTTATTTTCCAAATCATACCAGTAGAAAACATAGTTCTATGTTTTTTTTTTTATTTTCCAAATCTCATAGCTTCTTAAGAAATTAAGATATCAACGTAGTAATCTAAGCTATGTTCATTAATACTCGAGAAACTAAAATGCAGAAAAAACAGAACAAGAAATCCCAATTCCTACTCTTTGCAGCAATTATTTAGATAAACAAACAGAGTCCATAATCAAAGGGCAAAATCACTCTTCAACAATTTTGTAGGCAACCAAACAAAGTAAATTAGTTCAGTCATAAACCTCATGAACAAATCATGCCAATATACAGAAATCCACAATCAAACAATCACAA
>CANXYC010819145.1:0-13977 GCA_948193065.1 Aleurites moluccanus
AGCTCATAAAGTGGACTTTAGAACCTATACATGCATCCTTTAGATTAAAATGCACCAATACTTTGTTCCATTGAATCAAGATGAGTAAAAGTGTTATTTACTCCTCCCTCTACTCTTTTACTCTAATTGGGTCCTTATAAAGTATCAGTTAAATCCCTAATTTTTATTTCCTTTTGCAATTAAGTCCTATCATTTTTGTAACCCAATTTGGCTATTTTATTTTATTTACTTCTTTTATTATCATTATTTTATTTTTCCCAAACAATCAATTAACAATCAAACACATATGTAAGCACATCAAATTAATTTCAATTAAATTAATAGAAATTCCCGAAGTTCCTTAACTATACTAGGCTCGGTTAGGACTTGGTGTTATAATTATGTCATCAATAGCATCTTTTAAATCATAGTACATCTTGGAAATTCTAGGATGTATTCTATAGGAAAATAATAAAACTATCTTAAAATCCGATCTTGGAGTCCTTTAACACCAGGCACACATAACCATTTATCACATTTAAATTTATCAACCTCATCTGTGAACTCTACGGCTTTAGCCTTTTGAACATCTTTCCTTTAACCTCACAAGATATGGATCCTGATCTTGTGTCAATTTAATATCATCAATTTACAATAGCTTAGCCCGACATTGGGCTATCAGAGCCTGGTTTTCGATCCTGGGATCCAAATCCAACTCTATACCCATATCAATTAACTCATTCATTGCACGAATCATGGGTCTTATAACAATAGAGATGTGAGCTAGACTACCTATAGTCTTTTGACTAAGAGCATTTGCCACTACATTAGCTTTACCTAAATGGTAAAAGATTTCATAGTCACAATCCTTAAACAGTTAACTCATCTTCATTGCTGAAGATTCAAATTCTTCTATTGCATAATATACTATACACATGCTGTAGACTCTTATGATTCACGTAAATTTCACACTTAACATCACACACAGTATCTTTAAATATTTAATGCAAAAACTATTGCTGCCATTTTCAAATCAGGTATCGGTTAGTTTCTCCCATGGTTCTCTAACTATCAAGAAGCATATGCAATCACTCTTCTATTTTGCACTATAACACATCTTAATTCAATTATGGAATCATTACAGTATACTATGAAATTATCATCCACTGATGATAATGTTAACTCTATAACACTCATAAGGCAAAGCTTTAATGTCTATAAACTATACTCTCACATTCATATGTCCATTGATACTTCTCTTATTTGCTGGTAAATTTTATCAATCAGAGTTGGAATCTTAGAAAAAAAAAATCTTTTACAATTTCTTATAGTAACGTTCCATTCCAAGGAAACTACAATATCAGAACATTAATAGGCTGAGGCCAATTAATTACTGCTTTTATCTTTTAAGAATTGTCCTGAATACTATCTTTACGTACCACATGACCAATGAAACACATTTCAATTAGCTAAAATTGACATGTAGACAGCTTGGCATACAATTTATGATCTCATATTGTCTATAACATAGTCCTCTAGTGCTCTACACGTTCCTCTTATCTCATATAATAGATAAGGATATCATCTATAAACTTATTCAATACATAACTTAAACACTTTGTTCATTAAATCCATAAATGTAGCTGGAACGTTAATTAACCCAAATGACAATACCAGAAACTTATAGTGTCTATACCGGTTTCTAAAACAGTCTTTGAGTACATTTTTTTCTTAACTATTAACTATCCAATCAATCTTTGAGAAGTGTTTTGTAATTTCTCAGAAAAGACATCTGAGAATTCTTGGACCGTAGGTGCCCAAACAATCCCAATTGAAATCTTTTACACATTCACTACATATACTAGATACACTGTACAATTCCTTCTTTATTATCTTTCTAGCCTGAATCATAGAAATGAAATTGATTCTAGTTTCATACTTATCATTCTAGAACTCAAATTCTGGTTACCTCTTGGGCTGAAATTTAACTCTCTTTTCGTAACAATCAATAACTGCTCGATGAGCAGTTCGCCATTCAATACCAAGTATTACATTAGGTGCAACATAGGTAACTCTATCAAATTAGCAAGTAAAATATTATCATTAATTTCAATAACACATCTCGGATAATAGTAATTCACTTATACATTCTTCCCCATAGAGACTTCGCCTCATCAATAACTTGGAGGGCTCCCTATACAACAAGCTCCTCGAGAACCACTACTGGCTGTATAGGTGCTGGAGCAACTGGTACTGCAGCAGGTGCAACAGGGGGTGGCACTGCTGTTGGTACTGGAGGTGGCAGTACATTTTGTCATTACCGCCTCAACTCTTCATGCTCTCTACACATATCCATCATCCCTCTCATCATCTCATATGTCCAAGGATCATCAGTCCTCTCTGTATCCCTTGTAGACCGACGGGATCTAGACGGTCCATCAAAAACAAAAACTTCCCTGACTAGGGACTCATTAGGGGCTACCTCTGCCTCTCTGGTACCTCCATCTTCGTCCTCAAACATCTCTATAACACTGTCTGAAAAATAGAACACGTACTCAGTATATTACAGAAATGCAAAATACTTATACATATTTGACGAATGCAACAAATGACGATACATGAATTCCTATGCTCCATGGTTCCCTTAACTCTACCCATACTGTACGTAATCATTATTCCTCTATAACCTAGGCTCTGTTATATGTAAATAGAGAGCTCAGATACCACCTCTGTCATGACCCATTTCTAGATCGCGACGGTCCTAGGGTGCTGGAGATGCCGAGGCGATCGGCACCCTATAACCCATCAAACACATCAATCCTATTACAATATTGCAGCGAAAATATATCTTACTCATCATCAATCAATAACTATATATATAACCATTCACTCACATAAACACTATTCATTCTGTCACTCTGTCATTCATTCTCTAACTTCCATAATCTTATACATTTATACTTCAAAATGTCTCATACACTTACACAAACAATCTATCTATACCATTATACAATACCTATGGAGCATCTAATATACATAAATAAAGATACAATGTTTAAATTAATTACACTGTCTTTATCAGAATGTAGAATTCCTGAGAGAAATAAGAACTAGGAATTTGCCTCCTACTCTGCACCTACAGAGGGTAAATAAGGAGAGGGTAAATATATATGATACTCAGTGAATCTAATATGCATCGACAATAACAGATAATGGAATATCAATAATCAATATGCAGATGAAGTAAATGGATCAATCTTCTCAGAATCTCTATATTATAAAATCAAGTACATAATATGACTGTAAGTAAATAATCACATCAATAGAATCAATATCACATGGAAGAGATGGAAATGACAGAATGTAACAACTCAGTTTAAACCTATAACTTGAACCATAAAGGGTAACCTAGGGGGAAATTTTTCTTCGACTTGAACTTATGAATGTTATGTGTTTATGCATGAATTTGATTGATATGCATGTTATATGATGTAATTATATGAATATAAGGGGTTTAAAAGCTGTTAGGAAGAAATCAGGTAAATTTGAGTTTTTGATGAACTGGGAGCAAAATGGTCATTTCACACCCCCTTCGAGTTTTATGGAAATTAACACTATATTTGAAGGTAGAAAAGAATATTAGGAAATGAAAATGATGATATTATGTTTAAATGAATAATTGGTGGAGAATTAAACCCGATAGAAAATAATCCCGGGCAAAGTTGCTCTGTTTGGGATTCCATTTGAACTAGGGGTAGTTTAGTCTTTTCCTTTGCACTATGGAGTTATATAGTGTATGCAAGCCTATGGTATCATGATGGGCTAATCTAAATTAAACCATTTGATGAAAAGATGAAGAAATGGATGGTTGGATAGCTAGGTTTCACCATTTCTATCATAAGCTCAAAACATAGGATTGCACCATTGATATTTAAAGTTAATTTTCCCACCTCTTCATCATTCTTCATCTTTCTTATCAATTCACCAACCAACTCTCTCCCTACCATTTGAAAGTTTTGGCCACCTTGAATCAAAGCAATAACTTGTTGTTTTCTTTCATTTTTTGATGGAAACTTGTTAATTCCATCATTTTAAACACAATTATATCCATAGATTCAAAGGAAAAACAAGAAAAAGTGACAAATTAAAGCTTTGAAGTTTTTGAAGAACTATTTGGAAAGTAAGTTATTTTGTAAGGTTTAATTATGATCTTAAGATGTTCTTTGATGTTAATTAGTAAGAAAAATGTGTTTTGGATGGAAAAGTAATCAAAAAGTTGGAAGAAAACCCTAATAGGAAGAAATATGAATCAAAGTGTTGTTTTGATGGATCTTTTTGTTCAAATGATGTATATTTGATCTGTTTAACATGTAAATGATGGAAACAAATCCATTTTTAGGGAAACTTATCTTGGCTGAACCATATGATGATGAAATGATGGTTAGATGTTTGGTGTTTTATAGGTTTAAATGATGGAATGATATGTATTTGATGTGTGTATAATGAATTAATGATTAAATGATAGAAAGAAATCCATTTGAAGGAATTCTCATTTTGGCCGAATCATATAAGCATGAATAATGGTTAAGTGCTTTGATGTTTAATAGGTTTAAATGGTTGAATGTTATGCATTTGATGTATATATATGTTATTTGAATGAATGGTGTTGAAAAATGAATGAATGGAATGATTTCCATTTAGGTGGAACCATATTGACTTTGTTAGTTTAATGTGTTAGGTTGATGCAATTTGAAAGGTAAAGTTTGAATATGGCTTAATAGTATAAGTAATGGAAATGTATAAGCTTAGATCTGGAAAAGATGATTGATATAAGTACTTGGAAAGCACTTATGAGTTATGGTGTATGTTTGATATGAAATGATAAACTAAGTGTATATGAGTTCTTGATATATTATATAAGTGATTAATATGTGAAATGTGAGTTAAATATAGTGATAAAATATGTTTATTGCATAAAGGATTGGTAAATGTGTAATTGATGCAAAGTGAGGTTTATAGAGTATAGTGTGTATGCTTGATGTGTTTTGATGTGTATAATATGCTTTGTAATGTTTATAAGTCTTACCAGAGTGTTAAATGTGGAAATAGGTAAACCGTCGAATACTCCAGCTGGGAATGTCGAGTGACGGCCTGAGTAGAGCTTACGTGTGTACATTGGGGGACAAAGTGATCTTTTTGAACAAAAGGTGAGTCTATATGTATAATCATGTATGATTTGCATCATATATCATATAAAAAGTCATTTGGACTGATAAAACAGAGTTTGACATCCAAAAGTATCTACAGTGCATATTGGCCTGTAAATAAGCCCACCAAAATGGCCTAAAATGACCTAAACTTTGTCTGTCTATAAAATGAAATCCAGAAAGCCAATTGAGCCACCACTTGGCCCAATCTTCTTGTCTTAACCTAAGCTTTAAAATGGTACCTCATGGTCCACCTAAATCCTTTGGAAACATAGTTAACCAGAAACTACTCAAAAATCCCAAAACGGACCCGTAATGGTGAGTGTCAGTTGCGGCAGCGCAACTGGGCCTCGCGGGCATTTTTTTGACTTAAGCCAAAATTGTCCTATTATTCATTATAAACATATATATGATTCTTCTACAGCTATATGAGATATATTTATGCTATATTGATGGTTATGTGGAGACACACCCATATGGTAATAACAGGACTACATCGATGATGTAGTGAAAATTTCATCGACCGTGTGCACATTGGTGTTAATTAAATTGACCCTTGCTTAGGAGGGTGTAATATTCTCTGGTATTAATTAAATTGACCCATGCTAGGGAGGGTGTAATATTCTCTAGTTGTAAAGGCTGATCCCCTTTGCATATAGTGATTTATGCACTTTAATACTATGCCTATTACAGACAGTATGATTATACTTATTACTGGACCCAATCTTGTTATATCATATGTGCGTTGACTCGTACATTGGATACATTTATAGATGGATAATTACATGGATAATTATATGGATACTTGTTATACTCTATACTTGTTATCTTATATTGATTCTACAGGCCATATATGGCCAACTATGGTAAGATGAAATCTACTGCATTTTTCTACATATGGATTCACTGAGTATTTTTATACTCACCCCCTTAGTGGTTTATGATTTTCAAGTATGCAATGAGGCTCGAATTCCATAGGCACCTCTTATACTCGCCTTGGAATTGTAATACTTGAAACATGTAAATTTCAAGTCCCAAAAGTATATGTAAATATTTGTACAGTATAGAGGTTCCATGGTACTATAATGTAAATAGAGGCATGTATGTATGTGATTGTATTGCTATGATTTTGCATATATATATTATGCTATGTATGGATATATATATATATATATATATATATATATATTGAGTTGATATTGGAGATCCAGAGGGATCATTGTTGAAAGTGATATGAGTATTGATGATAAAGTTTATTTGAAATGTTTATTGTATGTTTTGTAGCTGGGCATAGTCCTTTTATAGAGGAGATGCTGCCCAAATTTTTATAGAATTGTTAAGCTATATTTGGGCTTGATAATGTATTGTTTGCCATGTCATATAGATAAAGAGGTTCTTTATGGTACCAGTAGCTTAGGCAACACCCGTACCCTTAGACTGTTGAGGCTCCCAGGTTGGGTCATGACAAAGGTGGTATCAGAGCTAAAGGTTTATATAACCTATAGTGTTTGCATATTAGTAACAATAGAAGTACTATGGAATCTAGGATTCTCTTATATCTTTAAAATTGACAAGTCTTCTTCATTGTTTGAAATTCTGAGTACCTATGATCTAAATATTCTTCTACATGTTGATTTGTATAGTGTGCTGAGATGTCAAAGATGGGAGATAGATATGCTATGCCTATTGAGAGGGATGACTATCATGGATCTAGTGAGGAAGCAAAGGTTGCTTCCAATACATCTGTTATGTGGAGAACTCAGTCTGAGCCACCTAGGTCACGGAGACTAACTGAGTCTGATTTGATGGGTGAGGCACCCTGGAGACAAGATATATAGGAAATGAGATAGGAAATATTATAGACCATCTAGACTCATTTTGCAGCACAGCCTGCAGTGGTACAACAGCCACCCCCACCTCCAGTACAGCCAATGATATAGCCTATGATACCACCAGTACCTCAAAGGGAGCTAGTAGTAGTACAGGGGGACAGAGTACGGAGGGTTATTCCAGAGGGCGGAATATCTATTGGGGAGTTTATTAGGCTACGACTGCCTACTTTTTCAGGGGAGTATAGTACTGACCCTAGTGACTTTATTGACAGAGTTGACATGATGGTTCATACACTACCTTGTTTTGATGCCAGAACTATTGAGCTAGTGGGATTATTGCTGGAGGTAGATGCTGCTACTTGGTTTATAAAGCATATTAATGAGAACATTCACAGTGATGATCCAATGACATGGACATAATTCAAACAGAGGATGATGGATGAGTTTCTTACATAGGGTTTACGGGAGAGCAATATTGTGAAATTTGAATAGTTGAGACAGGGAAACTTAACCATGTTGGAATATGCCAGAGAATTCAGAAGGCTGAGTAAATATGCCAGAAAGATTGCTCCTACTGAAGATGACCTGATTAGACAGTTCAGGAGAGGATTGCATGCAACCCTACATAATATTATGCTGGCTATGGAGTTTACTTTCTTGAGTCGGGCCATTGATAAAGCAGCCCAGATGGAGGCAAAATACAAGGAAGAAAGGTCTGATAGGGAACATAAGAGAAAGGGAAGAGGAGGAGAGTACCGAAGACCAAAGGAGAGGACATCCCAGACTTATAGTCCCAGACCTCCTCTCAGGTCAGTACAATCATTGCCACCTCCCAGTTAGAGGCAGGATTTGGGTAGATGTGTTAGTATGAGGCCTCATATTTCTAGCTATTTTTGAGGTCCTGTTAGTCCAGTTCAGATGACATCACTAGTGCCTATATGTACTTTCTGTAGGAGGAGACATTTTGGGGCATGTCGTATCAGATCAGGAGCATGCCTTAAATGTGGACAGTTTGGGAACTTTTACAGAGATTGCCCTATGCCTAGAGCTATATAGCCTTCAGAGGCAGGATCTTCCCAGCCATCAGTACAGATGGGTAGGGGGAGTATAGGTAGAGGCAGACCAACAAGATAGAGTCCAACAGTGGGATAGTCAGCATCTGGTAGAGGCTAGGGACGAGTCTTTGCAGTGACCCAATAGCAAGCCCAAAAATCACATGAGACTATAGTAGGTATGATTTCTACATGATATAGTGGCTTATATGTTATTTGATTCAGGTGCAACCCATTCCTTTGTGTCACCTATTTTTGCTTTGAAATTGGGGTTGGGTAGAAAACCTTTACTTATGCCCTTACAAATAGCCACACCAATGGGAGATAAGGTTATTGTAGAGCATAAGTATGATGTATGTGATATGAGAATCTGTGATGGATCCTTACATGTTGAACTGATTGAGTTACCTATATTGGAGTTTGATGTTATCCTGGGTATGGTTTGGTTGACTGATCATAAAGCTACCATTGATTGTGCAATGAAAAGAATAAAGTTTCAACCCGATAGGAAGGAAAAGTTCATGTTTCAGGGGGAGACTAATAGACATATATCAGGGATAGTGTCTGCAGTGCAGGCAGAGAGATTAATGAGAAAGGGATGCATGGCTCATTTGGCACCAGTGATTGACCTTACAAGGGTATCCAGATAGTTAGAACAGATTCCTATAGTGAAAGAATTTCCAGATGTATTTCTAGATGATCTTCTAGGATTGCCACCAGAGAGGGAGATTGAATTCGAAATTGAAGTATATCCTGGTACTGATCCCATATCTATTCCACCCTATCGGATGGCACCACCAGAGCTAAAAGAGTTGAAAAAGCAGTTACAGGAATTGTGTGACAAGAAGTTCATTTGGCCTAGTAAATCACCCTGGGGAAAACCAGTCCTATTTGTAAAGAAAAAGGATGGATCACTGCGGATGTGCATTGACTACAGACAACTGAACAAGGTGACAGTGAAAAATAAATATCCTTTGCCTAGAATTGATGACCAGTTTGATCAGTTAGAGGGAGCTTGCTTCTTCTCCAAGATAGATTTGAGGTCAGGGTACCATCAGTTGCGGATCAAAGGTGAACACATTTCAAAGACTGCTTTTAGAACATAGTATAGGCACTATGAGTTTTTAGTGCTACCGTTTGGATTGACAAATGCTCTAGTAGCATTCATGGATATGTTGAATAGGGTATTCAGACAATTTTTGGATAAATTCATCATTGTCTTCATGAATGACAATTTGGTGTATTCCAGGAGCAGTGAGGAACATGAAGAACATCTCAGAATCACATTGCAGTTATTGCGAGATAATCAGTTGTATGCAAAATTTTCTAAATGTGAATTCTGGTTGACAGAGGTGATATTTCTAGGACATGTTGTTAGCAGAGATGGGATAAAGATGGATGCACAAAAAGTTGAAGCAGTTGCAAATTGGCCACGTCTCACCATAGTTACTGAGATCAGGAGTTTCCTAGGTATGGCAGGGAATTACCGCAGATTTGTTAAAGACTTTTCCATAATTGCTGCACCAATAACTAAGTTGACCCGAAAATAGGTGAAGTTTCAATGGAATGATGAATGTGAAACGAGTTTCCAAACTCTTAAGACCTGTTTGACCACTACACCAGTGTTGACTCTTCCTATCGAGGCAGACAGTTTTGCTATATACTATGATGCTTCGAGGATTGGCTTGGGTTGTGTTTTGATGCAAGACAGGAAAGTGATTGCCTATGCTTCCCGCCAATTGAAGAAACATGAGGTGACTTACCCTGCCCATGTTTTACAAATGGTAGCAGTGATTTTTGCTCTAAAGATATAGAGGCATTATCTATATGGGGTAAGATGCAAAATTTACACTGATCACAAGAGCTTACAGTACATCCTGCAGAAAAAAGAACTAAACTTGAAGCAGAGAAGATGGGTAGAGTTGCTAAAGGACTATGACTACCAGATTCTGTATCACCCTGGAAAAGCAAATGTGGTAGCAGATGCCCTTAGTAGAAAGTCAATGGGAAGCTTATCACATGTGACTGCTACAAAAAGACCCTTAGTATAGGAATTACGGGACTTAATGGCTAATGGTTTGACCTTGGACTTGGAATCACAGGGGTAGGAAACATTATTGATAGCACAGTTCCAGGTGAAATCCTTGCTCATAGATGAAATAAAAAGTACCCAGAACGAGGATCCACAGTATGTAAAGATCAGAGACTTGGTTTAAAAGGGTAAAGCTCCTGACTTTTCTATTAAGGGAGATGTATTACAATGTAAAGGCCGATTGTGTGTTCCAAATGTAAAAGGAATTAAAAAGCAGATCATGAAAGAAATTCACTACTCTCCTTATACAGTGCATCCGGGGGTAATGAAGATGTACCATGACTTGAAAGAATTTTATTGATATCCTAACATGAAAGGTGATGTAGCAAAGTTTGTCTCAAAGTGTTTAGCCTGTCAGCAGGTGAAATTTGAACATCAGAAACCTTCAGGTTTGCTTCAGGAAATTCAGCTACTAGAGTGGAAATGGGAACATGTAACTATGGATTTTTTGGTAGGTTTGCCAAGAACAAAAAAAGGGTATGATTCAGTGTGGGTGATAGTGGACAGATTAAATAAGTCATCTCATTTCTTAGAAGTAAAGACAACTTACTCAGCTACATAGTATGCCCAAATCTATATGGATAAAATTGTACGGCTGCATGGGGTTCCATCAGTGATCATATCTAATAGAGGTACTCAGCTTACCTCTAGATTTTGGTAGAAATTCCAAGAAGCATTGGGCACTACCTTACACTTTAGCACAATATTTCATCCTCAGATAGATGGACAGTCAGAGAGGACTATCCAGACATTGGAGGATATGCTGAAGCTATGTGTGTTACATTTAAAAGGTAGTTGGGATCGCTTCCTACAGTTGATAGAATTTGCCTACAATAACAGCTACCACTCTACCATCGGGATGGCACCATATGAAGCTTTATATGGAAGGAAATGCAAACCACCTATATATTAGGTGGAACCGGGTGAAAGATAGTTAGAGGGACCAGATCTAATCAGAGAAGTAGTGGAGAAAGTCTCTATCATACAAGAGAGAATAAAGATTGCTTTTAGTCGGCAAAAGAGCTATGCAGATCCAAAGAGAAAAGATGTGCAGTTTACAGTAGGTGACCATGTATTTCTGAAGATCTCTCCTATGAAAGGAGTGATGAGATTTGGGAAGAAAGGCAAGTTGTCACCTAGGTATATTGGACCCTTTGAAATATTGGATCGGGTTGGCAATGTTTCTTACAGATTAGCTCTTCCACCGAATATGGGGCATATACATCCAGTGTTTCACATTTCCATGTTATGAATGTATGTTCCAGATCCATCCAATATGTTGCAACCCCAGGAAATTGAAATTGATGAGGCATTATCTTTTGAGGAAGTCCCCATACAGATTGTGGATCATCAAATCTGCTAGCTTCAGAATAAGAGCATTCCTATGGTTAAAGTACTGTGGTGTAGCAAAAGTATAGAGGAATGTACTTGAGAAAGTGAAGCTGAGATGAGACACAAATACGGTACCAGGTTTTTATTCCACCCTATAGCCTTAAAGTAAATTCGGGGACAAATTTATTTATAGAGGGGCAAAATGTAACACCTCAGTTTAAACCTAGAACTTGAACCATAAAGGGTAATCTAGGGGGAAATTTTTCTTTGACTTGAATTTATGAATGTTATGTGTTTATGCATGAATTTGATTGATATGCATGTTATATGATGTAATTATATGAATAGAAGGGGTTTAAAAGCTGTTAGGAAGAAATCGGGTAAATTTGAGTTTTTGATGAATTGGGGCAAAATGGTCATTTCACACCCCCTTCGAGTTTTATAGAAATTAACACTATATTTGAAGGTAGAAAAGAATATTAGGACATGAAAATGACGATATTATGTTTAAATGAATAATTGGTTTAGAATTAAACCCGTTAGAAAATAATCTCGGGCAAAGCTGCTCTGTTTGGGATTCCATTTGAACTAGGGGTAGTTTAGTCTTTTCCTTTGCATTATGGAGTTATATAGTGTATGCAAGCCTATGGTATCATGATAGGCTAATCTAAATCAAACCATTGGATGAAAAGATGAAGAAATGGATGGTTGGATAGCTAGATTTTACCATTTCTATCATAAGCTCAAAGCATAGGATTGCACCATTGATATTTAAAGTTAATTTTTCCCACCTCTTCATCATTCTTCATCTTTCTTATCAATTCACCAACTAACTTTCTCTCTCCACCATTTGAAAGTTTCGGCCACCTTGAATCAAAGCCATAACTTGTTGTTTTCTTTCATTTTTGGATGGAAACTTGTTAATTCCATCATTCTAAACACAATTATATCCATAGATTCAAAGGAAAAACAAGAAAAAGTGACAAATTAAAGCTTTGAAGTTTTTGAAGAACTATTTGGAAAGTAAGTGATTTTGTAATTCTTTTGGTTTAATTATGATCTTAAGATGTTCTTTGATGTTAATTAGTAACAAAAATGTGTTTTGGATGGAAGAATAATCAAAAAGTTGGAAGAAAACCCTAATAGGAAGAAATATGAATCAAAGTGTTGTTTTGATGTATCTTTTTGTTCAAATGATGTATATTTGATGTATCTTTGATGTGTTTAACATGAATTAGTAGTTAAATGATGGAAACAAATCCATTTTTAGGGAAACTCATCTTGGCCTAACCATATGATGATGGTTTGATGTTTTGTGTTTTATAGGTTTAAATGATGGAATGATATGTATTTGATGTGTGTATAATGAATTAATGATTAAATGATGGAAAGAAATCCATTTGAAGGAATTCTCATTTTGACTGAATCATATAAGCATGAATAATGGTTAAGTGCTTTAATGTTTAATAGGTTAAAATGGTTGAATGTTATGCATTTGATGTATATGCATGTTATTTGAATGAATGGTGTTGAAAAATGGATTAATGGAATGATTTCTATTTAGGTGGAACCTATTGGGATTTAGGCTATTAGGCGCAGTGGAAAAATAAAAAAAAAAATCCCAAACCAAGATCTCTTTGTTGATTAAAATTGAAGATTAATTAAAAGATCAAGATCTTTACCTTTGTGTTTGGAAACATTTTCTTCACTTGATCACCAAGAAAGGGTTATAGCAAACCACTATCTTTCTCACAAGATGAGGAAATCCTGACTAGTAATCCACGTGAAGATCAAACAACAAGCTTTTAGGAAAGAGGTACCAAAAATCCTTAGTTGCAAGCCTTAGGATTTTCGGTTTGGATGGAGAAAGAATGGTGGCCGAATTCTTTCTTGATTTTCCTCTCAATATTTTCGGCTAAGGGATGTGATTTATGACTTAGGGTTTATTTAATTATGATCTCATCATATTTATATGGCCTTTAATTAATTAGGTTTTAATCTAACGGCTTAGATGAAAACAATAAGACTAATGACAATAATGTCATTAATGAAAGGTCAAACACACTCCAAAACCTTGGACTTATTGATCCTAATATTAATATAATCTAATGGTCCTAATTTAATTAAATACATCATATATAAATAATTAAATTAGATAATTAATTTAACCATATTAAATTATTGCAAAAAAAAAATCCATAATTAAATCTCATTTAATCATAATTTAATTTCCTCTTTCACTTATTGTTTGAAACACTTCTATGCGTGTGACCTAATAGGTTCCGTAATTAAATGGCAACTTAAGTCCTGAACTATTTCCTTAAATTAATTTAGGAAACTCATAAGTGGAATTCCTATTTCCAAAATAGGAAATTTCCATAAAAGGTAATCCTTGTCCAACAAGGATTATATGAATTAAACTTCTTTAATTCATAATCAATTCTCCAATTGAACCTCTCTAACTTAAGTAGATCATGAGCGGT